>CM042536.1:0-102500 GCA_023630585.1 Cranoglanis bouderius | reverse complement strand
CAGAAGGTAACACAGATATGAGGGGCCCTGGGACATAAAGCAGACAGCCACTCCACCATCAACACATCTGAGTAAATGCTCAAGAGATGCAACAGCATCCAAACAACCCAGTTGACCAGAACTCACCTAAGAGAAAGGTGAACTAAGAGAAATGTCAAAGTGCCCAATGTAGCGTTTTCCACTCTTTAGAAGTCTGTGTGTAAGGGGGCAAAGGAATACTTGGGAGGCAGGCGAAATGCACTGTTTTCTATAAAAGAAATGTAAGTATGAGTAAAATCTAAGAATAAAAAAAAAAAACAGGCAAAAAGTCAAATGAGCCAGCAAAAAAGACTTAACAGGGAAAACTGGATCAAAAACAGAAGAAAAAACAGATTAAAATGAAATGACAAAACCTTGCAAATAACAGTGGAAGAGTGCACTTAATATACAGTACATACACTGTCTGATTATCAGGAAATAAGAAACAGTTGAGTGAGAGTTCAGGTGAGTTAGAGTTATTAGTATAAAACTTTATGTACTATAGTATGAATAAACATTATTACATTAACATTTATGGCATTTGGCAGACGCCCTTATCCAGAGTGACTTACATTTATTCCATTTATACATCTGAGCAGTTGAGGGTTAAGGGCCTTGCTCAAGGGCCCAACAGTGGCAGCTTGGCGGTGCTGGGATTTGAACTCATGACCTTCCAATCAGTAGCCCAATGTCTGAGCTACCACTGCCCCTTATTATTGTACATATTGCACATATGAAACAGTGGAGTAATTTATAAATTAATAATTTTTATGGAACACACTTGAAACAGTTTTTCTGCTCTGTCCCTCATCGTTTAATTAACTGCATATCAGTATTTCCAGCAACAGATGCTCAAATAAAAATGTCCGAAAAGACAACAAAGTAGAGAAACTTCAATGAGTCTGGAATTCATTTTCTTTTAACAGAAGTGCAGTCAATAACAGAAATGTAGCTTTAGCTAGAGAGAACTTGCGCAGTTACAAGTATGGCAAGCATGGTTCTCCTCATGATAGACTTTGCTCTTACAGGAAAATAATCCACACCAGGGTGGTGTGAAATGGCCATCCTCACATATTTAGATAGATAGATAGATAGATAGATAGATAGATAGATAGATAGATAGATAGATAGAGATAGATAGATAGATAGATTGCATTTAATTGTGCAAGTGTGAAAGAAAGAGTCTTTGTATCTAATCTAAAGGTGACATTAAATAATAATAATAATAATAATAATAACAATAATAATGACAGCACCACTGCTTCTAGTACTACTATGTACACCACTACCGCTAACCACTAGTACTACTACTAATAACAACAATGTACACAATGCAATTAGGTTCTAGTCCTGGTGCAGGTTGGACAGCAAGAGGTCAGAACTGCTCCAGTAGTAAGGTAAGTCATTATCAGGGACGGTCATCATTATCAGAGTCATTATTAGTCGTTAGCTGGACTGTTAATCATCTGGGGCTGAGCCCAGATTCTTCTCCATCAAAAAAAGTTTTAAAAAGTACTTCTATATAAACTGTTTCCAGGCATTTTATTCTTGCATGTGAGGGCTAATTGCTTTTTAAAAATGTGAAAATTGGACAAAAAGTTGGATTTATCATAAAACTTGCCTGAGGTGTTACCACTGTTTGCAGGACTACCAGAACAATAAAATATAAAACTTTTTGGCTTTCTAACACGAGACTAGGCTAGTTTGGTGTCAGAATATTGGGTGCTTGGGAGGCACAACTAAGCTATCATTATATAGGTTTAGCTGCTACAGAGCCATGCAGAGTACATTAGCTGTCCTTATGCTCTGCTCATATCATGTTCACGTAAACAGGAACTCATATAGACATTTACACACCTTGTTTTCCTGCTCAGTATGAGATGATGTTAATGTTTCAGTTTCAACCTCTTTACTAGTAAAAAATCAGCATATATCCATTTCCCCTCACTCTAATTGACTGTGTGAGCTAGCTTTTGGCAGAGTTGAGACTGTCAGCCAATAAGACATGAGTATTTTTCTGTAAACCCTGTCTGATTGGTCTCGCCTCCATTCACTGAAGATAAAATACAACACTGCTGTCTTCTTTTACTGACGTTGAATTACGTAGTGGGGAATTATTGGAGAATTATTCGAGGCTAACAAAAATATCTTCAGAGTTACAGCCCAAATGCCCAGGCCAGGTTACACCCTGGTCATCATACAGTCTAATTGTTGTGGGTAAGAATGAATTAGCATGACGCTCATTAGTACAATGCAGTTATATTAGTCAGCATCAACCGGAGTCTCTCCCCTAACAACACGTGTTGTTTGGTGTTGAAAGCATTGGAGAAGTCAAAGAACATGATCCTCACAGTACATCCTAATGTGTCTAAGTAGGAGTACATCCTGTACAGCAGATAGATAACCACATCATTCACAATAACATAATGGTAGGCAAACTATAATACTGTACGTCCTGTGCAGGCCAGTGCAGGTGAGTTAACATCCGCCTCTCCAGGGTCTTCATAATGTCTGATGTTAAGGCCACTGGTCAAAACTCTGGTTGAAAGTTTTATACCACAGAAATTTGTCAATGATTACATTTTTTTAAAATTAGTTTTTAGTTACATGTTAATGTTGTGAAACTTCATGGTGAAAGATGTTATAGCATAAACACTTGTCTCCTCACCAGCCACTTTTTCTCTCTATTGAAGTTAATAAGACAAAAAATATGCAGCTTGTCATGTTAGCAAGAAACCACAAAGTGTAAACTCCTCTGTCCTGAAGATGTCGGAAAACTTACATTTACAGCTCTGACTGTTACAAAGCGCTGACACTGGAGACTCCTTCCATAAATGTTAAATAAACATCTCTTTACAGAAAAGTCCACCACATTAATGATTACACACATTTTTTTAAAAATGTTTTTTAATTCACTGATCTAACAAAAGTTTTTTTTTTTTTTTTTGCAATATAAGTGTTATACTGTTTGACTTTATAGCGTACAGTTGTGGATGAGTAATGATTCATAAGCACAGTATCCAGTGCCACCCAGGAGATGATGGGTCCCTTCTTGAGTCTGGTTCCTCTCAAGGTTTCTTCCTCAGGGAGTCTTTGCCTCTGTCACCTCTGGTTTGCACATTAGGGATCTAAATATAAACACATATACAAGTAACTGTAAAGCTGATTTGTGACAAAATCCATTGTTAAATGTGCTACATAAATAAAACTTAACTGAATTGAAGTGGTGATGTTTTTATTATTTTAAATTCACTTTCATTTATTGTTAAAGAGTTCTCCATTTGAGGAAAATAAATACAGAACAGAGAAGCGCTGGATTAAAGTGCTGGACACACCCATCCCCCACCCCACCCCCCAGTGAGTGTCATTGTTAGTGCTGTACTTGCTGTATTTGACTTCATTACAACAGAATGTTAGTGTTAGCTGAACGATTGTGTGTTTTCTATTAAACGTGTGTTGCAGAAAAACAGTAAAAAGTTCTACAATAATCCTTTGTGTGTGTGTGTGTGTGTGTGTGTGTGTGACAAATACAGACATACTGTATCATTACAGACATTTTCTGACCTCAGAGTGTTTGTGAAGTGGCATGATGCTGCTGTGGGTTTCCAGACTGACACTATGTCATTCTGTGGAGTGATGATATCAGAGTCCAGCATGACAGAGAAACACTGATTTAGTTTCCTTACTGTTGGAACTGGCATGCGATGAATCAGGTTTATTATTCTGTAAATAAAAAACACAGAAAATTATTTCAGGTGACTGTGTTGTGACCAGCCAATGATCTGCACAACTACTTGTTTATTATGCACCTTGCCACGCTTCAAACGTACATTCACGTCAGCCACTGCGCAATGTTTTATCAATAACGTCCCAGAGATATCAGCTATGATTCGATCACCGTCTGATCCCAAAGAACTTAGAGTCAACGTTCCGCTACACGCTAGATAAGGTAGCTCCTTCTTAAAAGAAAAATAATTAGAGAGAAAAAGCTAGCACCCTGGTATAACGATCACTATCTCTCCACCTCAACTGAAGATAACAAAAATAATACTAGTGTTAGGTCGTGCTACAAGCGCGACTCCACTTCCCAGAACTCTCTGCGGCCTACGAACATGGCCGCCGCCAATCTACATGCACACACACCGCACTACACATCCCAGCATGCTCGGCGGCCTACAGATATGGCCGCCATGGACTACAATACCCGGAACACTCCTTCACTCCCACGCTCACAGTCACCCACCTTCTGATTGCACACCTGTTCTTAATTTACTAGTTTGTTCACTAACACATTATTTAAGTTCTTTAGTTTGTCACGCTCATCGCGAAGTATTCGTTTAACTCACATTATTCCACGATACCGAGCAACTCTACCTTGGACTGACAACCTGGTTTTGATCAAAGCTAAGTATTTTTTGGATTACGGATTTTTGCCTAAACCCTACAAAGACTGTTTTTTAGTGTTTTGAACTTTATCGCTCGTTTCCTGGTTTTTGTACTTTGCCTAGCCCTTGATAAAACTGACTGCCGGTATTTTTGAACCTTTGCCTGTTGTTTTGGAACTGCCTAAGCCCTGCTTTTGTCCTGATTTACTTTCTGTTTGTGTTCTTAATAAAGTGACGGATTTTGCACCGCAACTGCATCCAGCCTTACTTCGGTGTTGTAACAGAATACTCCGCCAATCATGGATGCAGCGGAGGAAATCCGCCAGGCGATCACGGCTCACGGCCAGCTACTCAGCGCCCAACAGCAGCGTTTGGGAGAGATGGACCAGAGCCTGCAGCTCCTCTCGTAAGCGGTCGTGCCTGCTCCCGTGCACACGCCTCGTATGCCTATGCCCATACCAGAGAAATACGCCGGCGATCCTGGACTGTGTAAGGGATTTATATTACAATGCTCCGTGTATTTTGATTGCTGTGGGGAAATGTCGGACACTGAAAAGGTGGCATGTTTCATTACATTGCTAACGGGCAAGGTACTAAGGTGGGCCGCGGCTGTACACGAGCGAGGCGGGGAAGCTGTCGCCTCATACGAGCTGTTCATCGCTATGTTTCGACGAGTGTTTGATCATGCTCCCGATGACCAGGAAGTCGGGGAGCGTCTACTCACCTTACGACAAGGCTCACTTCGCGTGGCAGAATTCACTTTGGAGTTTCGCACAATCGCGGCAGGCAGCGGCTGGAACGATGTGGCGTTGAAAGCCATCTTCTGTCAGGGCCTCAATCCCGCCATCCTAACAGAACTGGCATGTCGCGACGAACCCCTAACCCTAGACACTCTAATCAACCTCGCCATACGGCTTGACCAGCTGCTGCATAGCCGCAGTTTTCAGCCCCGTCATACAGAGCCGACCGTGACCCTCGCTTCCACGGAACCCATGCAAATCGGCCATACCAAGCTCGGCAGCAGTGAGGAGGAGAGGAGACGCTGGGAAAACCTATGCCTCTATTGCGGCCAAGCTGACCACCTCCTCCACTCCTGCCCAATCCGCCCCACGAGTGTAACCCCGGCAAGGGGCAGACCACGCACCCGCTCAGCCCCGGTGAGTAAAAGTCCTGATGCAGTTTCTCACACTTTCACGTTACCTGTCATCCTTGAACACTCAGGCACTTGTTCTCTATTTACAGCCATGCTCGACTCCGGGGCGGCAGGCAGCTTCATAGACGAGGGGATCGTGCGTCAGCTTGGCATACCCACCTGCCCGTTATCCAGCCCACTCAGTGTCCAAGCTATCGACGGCAAACCCGTCGGCGATGTCACTCACCACACTCACAGTGTGGGCTTCGAGTCAGTGCCCTTCACCATGAGGAAATGCCTTTCTGGGTCACCACCTCCGCTCGTTACCCCATCATCTTGGGATTGCCCTGGATGGAGCAACATAACCCTCGGATTTCCTGGGCGGACCATCAAATCACGGGCTGGTCACCTTTCTGCCAGCAGCATTGCCTCAACCCGCTCACGCTGGCGGTTTCTACCACTACCATCAAAAGCCCCGAGACGACGTTAAAGGTACCTATACCCCCCAAATATCAAGACCTCGGGGAAGTGTTCAGTAAAACCAAGGCGAGGGTCTGCCGCCCCATCGTCCCTATGATTGTGCGATTGACCTACTACCAGGTATGACGCCGCCGCGTGGTCATATTTACCCATTATCACAAGCGGAACAGAAAGCTATGTCTGACTATATTCAGGAGGCTCTCCAACAGGGGTATATCCGCCAATCCACTTCCCCGGCAGCGGCCAGTTTCTTCTTCGTGGCTAAGAAGGGAGGGGGCCTTCGGCCATGTATTGATTACCGAGGTCTTAACCGGGCTTCCGTCAAGTACCCGTATCCCCTTCCACTCGTCCCCTCAGCCTTGGAACAACTATGAGAAGCCCACTACTTCACAAAACTAGACCTGCGTAGCGCATACAACCTCGTACATACACGAGAGGGGGACGAGTGGAAAACCGCCTTCAGCACAGCAACAGGTCACTACGAGTACCTCATTATGCCGTATGGGCTCAGTAACGCACCTTCGGTATTCCAGTGCCTAATTAACGACGTGCTGAGGGACATGTTAGGAAAAGTCGTCATCGCCTATATTGACGATATTCTAGTTTACTCCCCTACTTACGAAACTCATGTGGCCCATGTACGTCAAGTTCTCTCATGCCTGCTGGAAAACCAGCTATACGTCAAGGCAGAAAAATGCGAATTCCACAAAGACACCATGACCTTCTTAGGTTATGTTATCAGCCCCGAGGGGGTTGCCATGGACACCAGTAAGGTCACGGCTGTAACACAGTGGCCCACTCCAACAACCATCAAGGAGCTACAAAGTTTTCTGGGGTTTGCAAACTTTTACAGACGTTTCATCTGGGGATTTAGCGCCATTGCCCTGCCCCTTAAAGCCTTACTGCGCAGCGGGCCCCGCCGTCTCCTATGGAACCAGGAGGCCGAGAGGGCTTTCTCCCCGCTTAAAACTGCCTTCACCACTGCGCCCATACTCAAACACCCCGACCCCTCTCGTCCCTTCATAGTGGAGGTAGATACCTCCAAGGCTAGAGTGGGGGCCGTTCTGTCTCAGCGCCTAGGGGAAAAACCCAAACTTCACCCGGTGGTCTTTTTCTCGAAAAAATTATCTCAGGCAGAGAGACACTACAATGTGGGGGATTGAGAGCTACTAGCCATCAAGTTAGCTTTAGAAGAGTGGCAACATTGGCTGGAAGGGGCAGAGCACCCCTTTATGATTTATACAGATCACAAAAACCTTGAATATCTGTGCACTGCTAAACGCTTAAATCCCCGTCAAGCCTGTTGGTCCCTGTTTTTCGCACGGTTTCAGTTCACCCTATCCTACTGTCCCGGATCCAAAAATCACAAAGCAGACGCCCTTTCCCGTATCCATAGTAAAGATCCCCAACCTCTACACCCAGATCCCATTCTGCCTCCTTCCTGCCTGGTCGGCAACGTGCAGTGGGAACTAGACCAAATCTTAGCCAGAATCCCACATAAGCACATACCCTCTGCCTGTCCACCCGCTAAGTTGTTGTCCCCCGGGCACACCGGGACCAATTAATCAAGTGGGCCCATATGGCCCCAGGCACGGGTCACCCCAGTTCTCAATGCACGTACCACCTATTAGCACCCAAGTATTGGTGGCCCCGCATGTCCCGGGACATACAACAAGCCGTAAAATCCTGTAGTATTTGCGCTCAAACTAAAGTACCCAGAGCACTCCCGGTAGGCCAGCTCATGTCATTACCCACACCCCAGCGTCCCTGGTCACACTTGATTTCCTCACCGAGCTTCCCAATTCTCTAGGTAACACCACCATTTTTGTTATCCTCGACCGTTTCTCAAAATCCCTTCATTTGATTCCTCTCCCCAGTCTCCCCTCCGTGTTTTACACCGCAGAACTAATCTTTAATCACGTTTTTCGTTATTTTGGTATTCCGGAGGACATCGTAAGTGACCGAGGGCCACAATTCACCTCATGAGTGTGGTCAGGGTTCATGGAAAAACTGGGTGTGAATATCAGTTTAACCTCCGGTTATCACCCCGAATCAAATGGGCAGGTAGAACGAGTAAATCAGGAAGTAGGGAGAATGCTCCGTTCGTTCTGCAGCCAAAACCCATCTGATTGGTCACGCTTCCTGCCCTGGGCGGAATACGCCCAAAACTCCCTCTGCCACTCAGCCACTAACCTGATGCCATTCCAGTGTGCTCTGGGATACCAACCACCTTTGTTCCCGTGGAACGCCACGGCCACGGACGCCCCGGCCATTATCGAATGGTTTGAACGCAGCGAGCAGGTTTGGGCTACCACGCATCAACGACTAAGGCAAGTGGCCAACCAAGCAAAAGCCCAGGCTGATTGCCGTCGCCAAGTAACCCCGAAGTACCAGCCAGGGGAGCGAGTATGGCTCTCGACCCAGGACCTGAAACTTAAACACCCATGCAAAAAGCTCTGTCCTCGATACACCGGGCCCTTCAAGATCATCAAACCCATCAATGAGGTAACCTACAAACTAGTCATCCCCCAGCACTGGCGTATAGCTCCATCCTTTCACGTCTCCCTTCTCAAACCCTTCCATACAGGCATCCTCACCAATAAACACCCTTACAACACCCCACCTCCTCCACTGGAGGTCGGAGGACAACCGGCCTACCAAGTCCACCAGATTCTTAAGTCCCGTCGACGTCAAGGGCGGCTCCAGTACCTCATTTAGTGGGAGGGGTACGGGCCACCCAGAGATGGGTCACAGCCCAGGACATTCTGGACCCCGGTATGATCAGTGATTTCCACCGTCAGCATCCCGAGTGCCCAGGGCCTCGACCCAGAGGCCGACGCAGGCAAGAGAATGCTCCCGGAGTGAGCCCTTTGGGGGGGGGCTCTGTTAGGTCGTGCTACAAGCGCGACTCCACTTCCCAAAACTCTCTGCAGCCTACGAACATGGCCACTGCCAATCTACACGCACACACACCGCACTACACATCCCAGCATGCTCGCCGGCCTACAGATATAGCCGCCATGGACTACAATACCCGGAACACTCCTTCACTCCCACGCTCACAGTCACCCACCTTCTGATTGCACACCTGTTCTTACTTTACTAGTTTGTTCACTAACACATTATTTAAGTTCTTTAGTTTGTCACGCTCATTGCGAAGTATTCGTTTAACTCACGTTATTCCACGATACCGAGCAACTCTACCTTGGACTGACAACCTGGTTTTGATCAAAGCTAAGTATTTTTTGGATTACGGATTTTTGCCTAAACCCTACTAAGACTGTTTTTTGGTGTTTTGAACTTTATCGCTCATTTCCTGGTTTTTGTACTTTGCCTAGCCCTTGATAAAACTGACTGCTGGTATTTTTGAACCTTTGCCTGTTGTTTTGGAACTGCCTAAGCCCTGCTTTTGTCCTGATTTACTTTCTGTTTGTGTTCTTAATAAAGTGATGGATTTTGTACCACAACTGCATCCAGCCTTACTTCGGTGTTGTAACAACTAGATTCTTATTTAATACAGTAGCAAAATTAACTAGGAATAAAACCACCACAGAAACAGGCACATAATCATTATATAGCAGCGATGATTTCATGAGATTTTTCATTATAACTGCTAGTTTAAATGATTTAGGTACATAGCCAGTGCTAAGGGAAGAATTTATTATTTTTTGAAGGGGTTTGATTATTTCTGGAGTAATCTGTTTGAAGAAACATGTAGGAAAGGGATCTAGTATACAAGATGATGATTTTGTTGGGGAAATAAATTAAATTAGTTCGGTCTCTCAAAGGGGAAACATTCTAATCATTGATCTGATATTGCTATATTATTATCTACAGGCTTAGTTATAAGACTGTCTGCTTTTAAATTAATAGTCTGATATTTGCCTGATATTTTTAATTTTGCCAATAAAAATTCACGAAATCATCGCTGTTATGTAATAAATGTGTGCCTGTTTCTGTGGTGGTTTTATTCCTAGTTAATTTTGCTATGGTATTAAATAAGAATCTAGGATTATTTTTGTTATCCTCAATTAAGGTAGAGAGATAGACTGATCTAGCAGCACTAAGAGATTTCCTATAGTTCAAGAGGCTCTCCTTCCATGCTGTTTGAAATACTACCAATTTAGTTTGGGTTTATTTGATTTTGGTTAATTTAGCAGGGGTGGCGGTTCGATCCCCGGCCCCTCCACATACCGAAGTGTCCTTGGGCAAGACACTCAACCCGAAGTTGCTCCCGATGGCAGGCTAGCGCCTTGCATGGCAGCAGAGCTGCCATTGGGGTGTGTGTGTGTGTGTAGCTGTGGGTTGTGTGTGTGTACTGGTGGGCAGTTTGTGTGTGTGTGTCTGTTCTTGTTGTTTTGTATTATTTCTCTGTAATTAAGTGTCATCACTTACTACATCATATGATGAGATGTGTAACTATTTAAAACCACAACATGACATCAGTGTGCTTTATTCTTTATAAACCCCAGGCTACTCTGCCATAAACACACACACACACACACACACACACTCATAAATTCAGACGCACACACACACAGCAGTTACGACCTGCTCTGAGGACTTATACACACGGTGTAGTATTTACATTTTTATTCACATTATATCCTGAATTTCTATAATATTTGTAGTGACTGTTTCTGTTTGTGTGTGTGTGTGTACAGAAAATGATCTGTCTTTGGTGGATTATCTTCAAAACATTTTTCCTCCTGGTAAGATATAAAACTCATATTTTTTTGCAGTTTATTTATTTCCATGTTAATGATTTTTGTTTGTGTTTAGGTGAGGGGAGGAGCTTCATCAGGAAGTGCAGAGGTAAAACTAATGATAATCATTACAGTCTGCATGTGCTGTGTTATTGATCACTTCTTAAATACTAATAAATACCATGATGTTTTCTGATTGGCAGAGAGCAGTATAGTGTGTTCTGATTGGCAGAGAGCAGTATAGTTCAAGTTCAGTTTTATTTGTATAGCGCTTTTAACAATGGACATTGTCCCAAAGCAGCTTTACAGAAATATATAAATTCAGAATATAGATTTTAAATGTATGAATTTATCCCTAATGAGCAGCCAGAGGTGACGATGGTGAGGAAAAACTCCCTGAGACGATATGAGGAAGAAACCTTGAGAGAAACCAGACTCAAAAGGGAACCCGTCCTCATCTGGGTGACATCGGACAGTAGTGTGTTCTGATTGGCAGAGAGCAGTACAGTCTGTTATGAATTTCTGAAAAAAGTACAGTGTGTTCTCACTGGCTTTGAGAAGTACAGTGCTCTGAGTGGCTGCTCTGAGAGAGCAGTACGGTGTGTTCAGATTGGCTGAGAGCAGTACCGTGTTTTATGTTTTTTTTTTACCATGCTTCTTTATTTGCATTCCCAGTGTTTCCTTTTTTCTTATTCCCTCTCTAGTGTCTATCAATAAATACTTATTCTGATACTGGTTCACTAGATCACAAACTAAGAATGAAAACTTTAGACTGTTAGTAAACAGCCTAAAAAACTCTGTTGGGGAAGGTGATATAGTGAAAAAAAAAAGCACACAGACAACACAAGATTTTTTTTTTCTATAAAGTGAGAATTTAAATACTCCATGAATAGTAAACCTTGTTTGAAGACTGCCAGTGACTCAGCTGTTCGGACATCTAGGGGAAGTTCATTCCACCACCTAGGTGGCAGAACAGAGAAGAATCTTGATGTGTACCCTGAGAGATGGTGGGACCAATTGAGCGGTGCTAGAGGATCGGACGGAGCGTGGTGCAGTGCGGGGTGTGATAAGTGATTTGAGTTAAGTGGGTGCTGGTCTGTTTTTAACGTTGTAGGCAAACATCAGTGTTTTAAATCTGATGCGGGCAGCTACAGGAAGCCAGTGGAGGGAGCATAGCAGTGGAGTGGTGTGGGACAATTTAAGAAGGTTGAAAACAAGTCGAGCAGCTGCATTCTGGATCAGTTGCAGAGGTCGAATGGCTCTCAGAGGCAGAGCTGCCAGAGTGAGTTGCAGTAGTCCAGTCTCGAAATGACGAGAGACTGAACCAGCACCCGAGTGGCCTGTGTGGATAGAAATGGACGAATCCTTCTGATCGAAATGGCCACCCCAAGGTTGCGTGCAGTAACCGAAGGAGAGGGATCAGAGAGTTGTCCAGGGAGATCACAAGATCCTGACATGGTGATGAATCACCTGAGATGAACAGCAGTTGCCAAACATGCTGAGATCCGAGCAGAAACAATAGGATCTGAGGGAGGAAAGGAGAGGAGTTGAGTGTCATCTGCATAGCAGTATATGATAAAATCTTGAATCAGTGATATGAAAAACGATGTGAGGATATGACCGAGTATAGACGAAGAACAGAAGATGATCAAATACTGAGCCTTGTGGGACACCAGTGCAGAGTCTACATGGAGCAGATATGGATCCCCTCCATGTCACCTGATATGACCGACCCTCCAGGTAGGAAGCAAACCATTGCCATGCTGTACCATGAATTCCAAGACTCATGAGGATGGACAAGAGAGTCTTGTGTTTGGGTCAAATGCTACTTAAAGGTTGAGGAGGATGAGGACTGATGACAGTTTGGCTGATTTATCGGCATGGAGCTTCTCAGTTATGGCCACAAGGGCAGTCTCTGTGGAATGTGCCACTTTTACGCTGGACTGGTTGAGATCTTGGAGGATCTTTGTTGAGAGAGATAAAGAGACAATTGTTTGTAGACAGTGCGTTCAAGGATTTTAGAAAGAAAAGAGATGTCTGATGCTGATGTCTGAGGGATGCAGAGTGGGTTTCTTCAAGATGGGAATAACCCTTGCTCTCTTGAATGCAGTACATAACCAGATGTTTGACCAGCCATTAATGATAGCATTGCTGAATTGAAGGAGGTCATGTGAGATGGCCTGGAGCATTGTGGAAGGGATTGGATCTAATAGGTGGTTTGCAGGACAAGATGACTTGCACGATCTCTTCTGTTGCTAGATGAAAAAGAATGTGCCAGTGAAGGAGAAGGGGAATCCTGAGTGTTAAGTGCAGAAGTTGGGGTAGGAGTGAAGGTCTGGCAGATTTTTTTCAATCTTCCCATTATAAAAGGTGACAAAGTCTTCAGCAGACAGGGAGGATGGAGCAGGAGGAGCTGGCAGGTTAAGAAGTGAAGAAAAGATGTGGAGCATTCGAGGGTCTTGTGCAGATGTTTCCAGCTTTTCTTTGTAGAAGGCAGTCTTAGCAAAAGTCACCTCAGATGAGAATTTGGACAGGAGAGCACAGTAAGAGGCAAGATCTGTGTCGAGTTGTGATTTCCTCCACTTTCTCTCTGCTATTCTTAATTCTTTCCTATTGCTGTGCAACACATCTGATAGCCAAGGAACAGGGCAAGAAACCTTCCTTGGTTTAGAAGATAGAGGAGCAGAGGAGGCCAATTGATGAGGAAAGTGAGGAAAGTGTCTGTGGCACCAATGGTAGGATGAAAAGGAGTCAGGGCCTGGAAGGGATGATAGGGTGCAGGAAGCTACGGAGGAAGAGGAGATAGAGTGGAGGTTTCATCGAGTGGGAGAGAAGTATTGATAGGTGATTTTAGGCAAGGTGATGGTGAAGGATACCAAGTAATGTGAATGTAATGCATAGATACCTGTAGCTAGAGAGGGCTGGCTGAAGACCAGGTCCAGGGCATTTACTCCCTTGTGTGGAGCATCTAAAGAAAATTTTGTAGTGTTTAATCACTCTGTGTGTGTGTGTGTGTGTGTGTGTGTGTGTGTGTGTGTGTGTGTGTTTAGGCTGCAGGTGGTCTGAATGGTGGTGCAGGACAAAATGCAGCTGGAGCTATGAACAGCATGGTTCTCCCACAGGTATGTGTGTCTGTGGGCTGAATCCTGAAACATACAGTACAGTACTAAACAGTGTGTAAATAATAAACACTACAGCAGTACGTAGATTGGAATATGTTTTCATGATAAACATTACTCTCTTAGTGTAAGTGTGAGTTTGTAAGTTTGTGACTCAGTCGTGTGTGTGTGTGTGTGTGTGTGTTTGCGTGCACTGTTCACTGCTTTTCAGATTGACTGAATGATGTATACAAAACACAGCTATAATGCCCCTCAGTTGAAAAGATTTTTAAATATATTTTCAAATATATTTTCCTTTTGCTTTATTTCAGTTGCTGCTTATTCAACAGGTTCCTGCTCCCATTGGTGCAAATAATAACCAGGGGGCAGGACTTCCTGTGGTATTTACTGTTCAGCAGCAGCAGGCTGGAGCCCCCAACCCCCAGGCGCAGCCCAATCCACCCGTGAGCGCTTTATCATAGTATTATTACTTACAAAACAACATTACTGTTCTATATTCATCCTTTGGCCTGGTTAAATTTCTAGATGGTTCCAGTTTTAGCTTTCCTGCCACAAGGACTGAATGGAGTAAACGGTCAACAAATTCAGGTAAAAGCATAAAGAAAGATGATTTACAGTCAGAAACATTAGCACTGAGTATGCAGTATACACTATAACTGTGTGTGTTTCTCAGTTGGCACCTGTTGTTGCTCTGAATGTCCAGCAGGGGGCAGTAGCAGGAAAAGCACGAGTGAAGGTGCAGTAATAATAATAATAATAATAATAATAATAATAATAATAATAATAATAAAGGATGTGACATTTTAACAATGTATTATATAATAAATCAAATTATAAAGGGTTTATAATCTGCCGTGAGAGTGGAGGATATGTTAGAAATACCTTAAAAATCACAATTACTAAAGAGTCTATTTTCAATTTATTATTCATTCATTAATCAGTGGATAATGTCACATGGATACTACAGATTTAAAACTAAAACTTTAATGAAATTTAAAAAATTACTCCGGTGCTCACACCAAAGATTCTGCAAATGTGCTCATTACTGTTTGACTTTATATTTGTGGATGAGTAATGATCTGGTATCCCTCAGAAGAGGGAGGGTTCTCTTTTGAGTCTGGTTCCTCTGAAGGTTTCATGTCGTCTCAGGGAGTTTTTCCTTTGCACTGTTGCCTCTGACCTGCTCATTAAGATTTCTGTGGATTTCTATAAAGCTGTTAGTTGGTAATATCCGGTGTTAAAATCGCTATAAAATACAATGGAATTGAATAAATAGTCATATCCACAAATGTGTAAATATTCTGCAGTAAAGTGTGCTTTTATATCTCTTCTGCAGCTTTCAGTAAGTGACTGGCTGTCTACACACATGGTATAAACACCCACACACACACCCACACACCCACGAAGTTTATCTGTGTATCTCTCTCATCAGGTGAATGAAGATCCGTTGAGTCCAGTTTCTGATAAACGCTGAAATTTTGGTAATTTATCCTCACAAATCAAACAGTAAAACTGTCATTAATAATTAGGAAGTTACAGTTTGTAAAACACAAGATTCATTTTTCATTTCTCTTACACTCCACAGATTCCAGAAGCTCTTCACTACCTTTAATCACTCAGCCATGTTAATGTCAAACTTCATCATGTTAAAATGAATTAAAATAAATGCAAGAATTATGTGTGTGGGTATCAGTTTGTTTTGGATGTGAAGTTGGGATTTGAACTCATGACCCGCTGACCTGCTGCCCCCTGCTGGCAAGCGCACACACACACACACAGATTTGACTGAATCTACTTAGAGTTAATCCAAAACACAAAAGAGAAAATGCAGAAAATCTTTATTTTTTCTTTTTGTAACACACAGTGTGAAAATGTGAGTTTAATGCCGAGACCAAAAAAGCTTTCATTCTGCGTGCACACGCACGCACACACACACACACACACACACACACACACACAGTGTAACATGCCTGAGTAAAAGCTCATTACTGCAACTTCAGATGCAACACATTGTGTGTGTGTGTGTGTGTGTGTGTGTGTGTGTGTGTAAGAGAGAGAGACTGTATTAGTGTGTAAGCACAGCTGTATATCTTTTTTTAAATTTTTTTTATCATGTTTGTTTTACATGCAAATTAACTGATCAAATCAAGCTCCGCCCAAATCCTTACATCACCACTTAAAACTGTGTGGCTGTGTGTGTTCATTCTCTCTGCTCCATCTTCAGCTCTTAACAATCCCTCCGTCTCCTTCACTCACAAAGCGCTTTCTCCCCCTGCTGGACAAATAAATCAGTGTTACATCATGGCATCCACACGCCCTCACTCACTTCAACAAATCACTATAGAGTACGCATCATTCAGGGCACTCAAGTGTGCACTTACAGTGTGTATAAGAACAAACTGTTTAAATAGGAACGCACAAACCAGAATGTACACACACACACAAAAACAACTCTGCCCCAGGTTACCACGGTTACTATATGGGCATTTTATAGAACATGATGTGCAAACATTTACAATGCAGAAAACTAATAAAAATGTAGTCACAATAACACAGGGGAACAAGGAGAATAAAGTTCGAGTTGCGTTGTGGTCACATGACACTTTACAAATCCAAAATAAGACTTTTTCCTAATCATCAGAACTCTAAACAGGTTCATTGTTTTTCCTCGGAACCTGGATTTGTTCCATTAGATTGGGATTCAGCTGCTTCTTGATGTAAAGTTGTGGTGTTATATAGTGATCTAATCATGTTTAGGGTGAATACACTGCTCCTGAGGGGGTGGAGCTTACAGACAGACTGAAGCACTAAGCTGTGGTTGGGTTCTTCGTTACTGCATGCTTTTCATGCGCACGGTATTTTAGTTACGGTGTCTGAAAGTTTACACTCACTACTCTCAGTGTATCACTCAGTACTTTACACCCCAAGGTACCCTCAATATGAAACTTACATGCTGCGACTAGAGTGCCTATATTTTAACCAATCACGTCCTGAGTCACAGACACTGCTGGCGAACATGGATGCATATCGGATATGTAAATGAGACACACCTGGAAGGGCAGGCATCTCTGAGCTGCTTGGTGATGACGGCCTGCTGATGACAAACATCTACAAACGTCTCCATGATGGAGTGAGCATGAGGAACATCCAGGCTGATCTCTGGGAGTTCATCATACACACGCTGGAAGCCCTACACACACACACACACACACACACACACACACACACACAGGTTACAATGTAAAGTTCTAAATTGTAATGATTTATTACTATTATTAGGGATCCAAACACCAAAAGTGCTTGAACCCTAATGTAATTATTAGTGTTCTTCCCCCCCTTCTTATTATTATTATTACACTTGGAGCCCTATTGTAAGAATTTATAATACAGAAATGTCGACCTTCTGAAAAGTATGTTAATTTATGCACTCAATACTTGGGCGGGGCTCCTTTTGCACGAATTACTGCATCACTGGGGCGTGGCATGGAGGCAATCAGCCTGTGGCACTGCTGAGGCGTTATGGAAGCCCAGGTTTTTTTTTTGCCAGGTTGCTTTTACAGCGGCCTTCAGCTCGTCTGTATCGTTGGGTCTGGTGTCTCTCATCTTTCTCTTGACAAAATTCAGGTCAGGCGAGTTGACTGGCCGATCAAGCACAGTAACACCATGGTCAGCAAACCAGTTACTAGTAGTTTCGGCTCTGTGGGCAAGTACCAAGTCCTGCTGGAAAAGGAAATCAGCATCTCCATAAAGCTGGTCAGCAGATGGAAGCATGAAGTGCTCTAAAATCTCCTGGTAGACGCTGCATCGACTCTCGACTCGAGAAAACACAGTGGACCGACACCAGCAGATGACATGGCACCCCAAATCATCACTGACTGTGGAAACTTCACACTGGACTTCAAGCAACTTGGATTCTGTGCCTCTCCACTCTTCCTCCAGACTCTGGGACCTTGATTTCTAAATAAAATGCAAAATTTACTTTCATCTGAAAAGAGGACTTTGGGCCACTGAGCAACGGTGTTTTGAGTAAAAAGGTGTTTTGAGTTAATTAGCTGATTAGAGTCTTCTCAGGTCCACATTGCCGTATTATAAATTCTTTATTCTAATATTTTTGAGATATTAGATTTTTCCTGTATCTCATTTCCATGAGCTGTGAACTGTAATCATCAAGATTAAAACAAAAAAAAAAAGGGCTTGAAATATTTCACTTCATGTATAATGAATCTAGAAAATATGAAAGTTCCACTTTTTGAATGAAATTACAGAAAAAACTTTTCCACAATATTCTAATTTTTTAGAATTCCAATTCTAAGGAGGCAGATCTGGATTACTCAAATAGCTGTAATTTATGATTGATGATGTGGATTTGAACCAAACTTGAAAAATGTTCAGTACATAGATATGAGGGCATCAAAGTTGAGCTGTAAAATTGGTAATCCTATGGGCACCAGAGGAGGTGCGACAGGCAGTAATGCCATAGCAGGTCAACACCTACCTGTGTAATCCGTGTAATCAATGCTACTCTAACTAGATTTGTAGTCATCATGGGAAAAAAAAAAAAAAACATTACCGCCTACAGCCAATCAGATTTCAGCAGGATAGCATTGAGAAGTATGTTAATGCATGTTTTTCTTAATTCTATGTATCTTGGCCAGAACTGGCCACTCAGAGCACTATTTGTGAAGAGTGCTTGGACCCCACATATTGCCACTTGAAGCTATATTTAATATTACCCGGTTCATCTGGTCCAGTGTGATGAGTCCAGAATTCCAAAATGACTGCAGCAGTTTCACCATTGACTGAATCGCTGCATCTCCATTAGACTCCAACACCATCAACACCGCCTACACACACACACACACACACACACACACACACACACACACACACCCAAAAACAATTCTAAACAAAAAAGTTTACACCATCAGGAAGACATTATCTCAGGTGTGTTCCAACATGGTGGCTCCCGGTGAGTCGCGCCAATGGCTCACATCTTCACATTCTCACACAGGACATTAAACACTGCAGTGATATAGAATAAACACAATCATCATTACCATTATCACCACAGATTTAATCACATACCAGGCATAATATTTACTAATATTTAATAATATAATTATTATAAAAACCTCAAGGCTAAAAGTAGCTTCTAACTGTCAGATTTAGGAGAAAATCTTGACAAGTTAGGCTAAACATATCTTTATAAAGCATTTTAGGTCTGTAAGCGGCTCCATAGACCACAGACTCATGTCACTGTGACTGAATCACTAACATTAAACATGTGATTAATAATACAATGAAATTCATGTCATTAAAATATTTTATAATAATACCATGCTTTAATAAGATCTCTAGTACGTGTGAATTACAGACACTAGGGATGTCAATTTACACAAATTCCCATGATTGATCATAATTTAAATTAAATCGATCACTGATTACTCATTAGCATCCCTGACAGACACTATAATATTAACAAGGAGGCAGTCAGTTTTCCAGCACAGACGAACTCTGGATATCTATAACTTTCACAAACAGAAAGTGTTACCTCCAGACCCACATGATCTGACATCAACCTGTTTATTTTCATATAATCAAAAAATCATGTGCTGTCTGGAGTCTCTGACTGAGTCATTACAGTAAGTGCAATACTTTAGTAAAAGTAACTATTACAGATTTATAGTGGTAAATATACACATTTTATTAATATGATTCCAGATTCATAACACTCAATTTGACGTGTGTGTATACCTCGTAGACCAGCTCATGGTGGAAATGTGGAACCTCAAGGTCACGAAGGCAATGATCTGCCTCCAACAGGTCACCTGATACCAGGTACTCCTTTAAAAGCAGATTCATCTACACACACACACACACACACAGAATATAATACCTAAACTATGAATTCTTATTAAAAATGTGTGTATAGCTGCATTTTACTTTACGTGTATGACTAAGTGCAGACTGGCAGGAGGAGAAAGACTGGCATCAGTGTGCAGGTAATCTAGCACACTCTGCAGTGGTGTTATCTGGCACACACACACTGCTGAATATGTACCTAAAGCCCTTAAACTAGCAGTTATCAAACCACCGATTAAAATATCCAACCTCAACCCCCGTCAGCTCTCTTACTATAGGCCAATATCAATATCACCTCCCCTTTATATCCAATGTCCTAGAAAAATATTTAGCACAGCTGTTTTGCTCAAAAAGGAATTACAATCATGGACACACATCATTGTGTTCTCACATTTCAGTCAGGATTTAGGCCTCATCAATGTACTGACACAGCGTTGCTTAAAGTAGTAAATGACAGTAAAAAACTGTGGCCTCCAATCAGGGTTGTGTCTGTTTGCTCGTGTTGCTCAATCTCAGTGCAGCTTCTGATACCATGGATCATAATCTTCTTCTAGATAGACTAGAAAATGTTGACGGCATTAAGGGAAAGGCCCTCTCCTGGCTCAGGTCTTATCTGACTGACTGGTTCGTAGATGTAAATGGTGACTTCTCTATGCACACTAAAGTAAGGTAAGTAAAGTTTGGTGTTCCACAAGGGTCTGTTTTAGGCCCACTGCTTTTTTCTTTATATATGCTACCTCTGGGTCAAATTATTCGTAAACATGGAACTAGCTTCCAGTTATGCTGATGACACACAGTTGTATGTTTCAGCAAAGCCAGATGACAGACACCAGCTTAATAAAGTTGAGGAATGTGTAAAGAACATTAGACAGTGGATGCTTATTAACTTCCTCTTACTTAATTCTGACAAGACAGAAGTACTTATACTAGGACTATTATATTGTAACTACTGATGGTCTTTCAGTTACATCACATGAAGCAGTTAAAGATCTTTGTGTGACTACTGACTCCAGTTTTCATCTTAGAAATTTTGATAAAATAAGAATTGTATATAATTATATTAAGTTGTAGCCATACCCCTCATACCTCTTTGATAAGGAGCTTGACAGGTCTCTGGCCACCACCCACTCCCCACACATTATCCAATCGAACAATCTCCCTCTTCATGGACAGCAAGACTGCTGCTCGGTCCAGAGCCGCCCTGAAACACACACACACACACACACACACACACACACACACACACACACACATTTCCAGTTTTCTCTGATGCATTTTAATCCCCATACTATAATGTATATAACAATATTAATACTACGCTGTGCAACACACACTACCCACAATGCACCAGTCCTCTTTACAGAAAAACAGATCCATACCGAGCATTCTCACAGTCCACTTTTCCTCTGTACTGGTCAAGGAAGTCCATGGGCAGGGCGTGGTCAGCAATGGCTCGGGCAATAAACTGTCCCAGCATCTGGGCGGAGGGGTGAGGTTTAGGGGAGAGAGTGTGAGCTCAACAAACTCAGTCAGGTGTATCCAGGATGAGCTCAGATAGCTCTTTAAGTGTATGTGCAAGTGTGAGTGCCTGTGGGTGAGGATTACCTGGGGAGCATCAGGTGTATCCAGGATGAGCTCAGGCAGCTGTGTGAGTGTGTGGTTGAAGGCAGTCGTCATGTCGCCCTCATTAAGGACTTGTTTTGCGATGAGGTCAGACAACAAGCGGGACGTGAGCTCGCGCTGACTGGCTTTACACTCCAGAGACAAACACACAGCCAGAGACGGGAACACACACTGCCGTGGTCCCAGGTTCAAGTTCTTCAGGAGCATCTAACACACAGATATCACTGTTAATACGCCTGCAGTTCATGCCCCATACACCTACACTTCACTATACACTGCACACACCTGCACTGCGCTACATGGCCTGTATACCTATACATCACTACACACCCAGTACAGCTGCACTATAGGCCCTGTATGCAGGGGCATATGTATACTACATTATGTACATTTATGTAACTAAACCATGTTTAAACCTCCACATGAACTAAAGGACAATTTCTCACAGAGTTCCAGATCATTCAGGAGCATCTTACACTCACACAAGCGTTTCACAGAAATACACCTATGCTACACGCCCAACTACAGAGAATTTCTCAGAGTTCCACATTTGTAGTGCTGCAGTCTTCTCACTGTCACGGTCAGTAAAATATAAAAGACAGCGTCCTACAGTGGCTCCACTCCTCCTGCTATGTGTGTGTGTGTGTGTGTGTGTGTGTGTGTGTATCTCACCTCCACCTCTTTAGTGTCTCCATGTTCAAAGTACTCCTGTATGATGGGGTTCATGACCTTCTCTAGCTCTCCTTCCTCCAGCTCAGGAACCACTGTGGCATATACCGTGTCCCCCTACACACACACACACACACACACACACACACACACACAAAACATTATAATTGCAAGGTCTTGATAAACAGTGCTAGGGAGGTGTGTGTTTCACTCACCTGTGCAGACTCATCATAATTTGGATCTTTACAATCTGGTTCCTCCATCTCATACACCAAACCAGCAGCTCCCCACACACCCTTGCCCCCTGCTCCACCTATACACTCGTGCACACACACACACATACACACACACACAAAAAAAAACCCTTTGAAGTGCAGTGACAGATCATAAAGTTACAAACACACCCATAGTGTGACTTCACATTAAAATCCAGCTGCATGACTTTGTAATGTTCCTAGATTCCCCACTGAGATTTACTGCAACCAATCATCTGCACTGATCTCTATGACATCACAAACGTACAAAAAACAGAAAGCACTACAATTCAGGCTCAGCATTCAGTCTGTGTGTGTGTGTGTGTGTGTCAGCATTAGCACTGTCACTTACCTTTCTTGGGCAGTCCTCGTCCTTTCCCCATGCGGGACTTCCTGTCATGTGCTTGCGTTTTTCCTTTAGGGCTGAGAGGGTCGGGCACGTCCCCGCTCACACACTCTGACAGAGAATCGCGGGTGGAGTCACGTGATGATGATGACTTCCTAAGGCGACGTTTAGCTTTCGCTTTGAGCCGGGCCTCATGAAGAGCTTTTTCCTGTGGAGTCCAGTTCCCGTTCACCTCACTGTCAATCAGCTCCTCATCATACACTGACTCCACCTCCTCATCCAGCACCACCCCCACTGAGAACACACCTGTCCCCACACACACACACACGTCAACCCAGGCTCAGTGAGTTTCACTTCAGGTGAACTTCAGTTACAAGAAATACAAATACAAGAAAATTTCAGATATAAGAGACTTCGGGTTAAAACACTAATGATGCTCACACTCAATTCCTTTTAACACACTGACTGCTTGACAGGAACCCAATGTGGTCTTCTGCTTTTGTAACCCACCCACCTCAAGGATTAATGTGTTGTGCATGCTGAGTGATTATATGATTTTCTATATCTATCCTGCAACTCGACCCAATCTGGCCATTTTCCTCTGATCTCTCTTATCAGCAAGGCTGAACACAGAAATTTCACTCACTCAATGTTTTTTGTTTTTCCACACCATTCTGTGTAAACTCTAGAGACTGTTGTGTGTGAAAATCCCAGGAGATCAGCAGTTTCTGAAATACTCAAACCAGCCCGTCTGGTACGAACAACCATGCCACTGTTACAGAGTCACAGAGATCACACTTTTTCTTTATTCTGATGTTTGATGTGAACATTAACTGAAGCTCTTGACCTGCATCTGATTTTATGCATTGTGCTGCAGCCACATGATTGGCTGATTGGATGACTGCATAAATGAGCAGGTGTACAGGTGTTCCTATTACAGTGAACAGTGAGTATGAGTAATATGTACTGTACGTATCTTCACAATATGAGTACATTTACTCAATTCTAGCAACATTAAAAACAAACACAAAAAACAATAATAGTAATTCTTCTTCTTTTTCCCCCCCATGATAAAATAATCTGCAAAAATCTAATACAGCACCAATGTTCTAGTATGTGACTTTGACTGTTAATAAATTAATTAGTAATAAATTAATATCTGAAACTTGGATAATATGCTATTGGTCCTCCATGTACTGCCAAAACAGCTCTGACCCGCTGAGGCATGGACTCTACAAGAAGGTGTCCTGTGGTATCTGGCACCAAGACGTTAGCAGCAGATACTTTAAGTCCTGCAAGGTGGAGCTGCCACAGATCGGACTTCTTGTTCCAACACATCCCTCAGATGCCTGATTGGATTGGATAGAGATGTGGGGAATATGGAGGCCAAATCAACACCTTGAACTCTTCGTCATGTTCTTCAAACATGTGGGTCTCATGCATCAAGCTTAAGTTGTGTGTAAATGTTTGCATAAGCCAACTAAAAATGTATGCCTGATTTACAAAGATTTTGTAAATGGTGATTTTCTTCATATTCACGTTTGACATTTACCAACAATCACTCATAGATTAGCAGACAGACACAAGCTCTGTGGGCGGCTGTGCCACCGGTGGTAGAGCGGGTTGTCCACTAATCGTAGGTTTGGTGGTTCGATCACCGGCCCACATGATGAAGTGTCCTTGGGTAAGACATTGAACCCCAAGTTGCTTCTGAGGGCAGACTAGTGCCTTGCATGTTTTTTTTTTTTTTTTGAGAGAGAGAGAGAGAGAGAGAGAGAGAGAGAGAGGGGGGGTGTTAATGAGAAACAGTGTTAAGCACTTTGTAGAACCGCTAAGTAAGTGCAGACATAAAATTCACACTGCATCCAATCATATATATTTATGTAAAGACTGGAGAACAGTCACATCATTCTGCTTTCAGTGTTTCATGTTTTTTATTTTAATTAAAATAAAAACCTAAATAAAATGAAAATGAGACAAACGTTTTTTTCTGCCCACTGGTTAACGTGAATAAACACACACACCATAGTTCGATAAGATAGAGGACGTTTCACGCTGAATGTGCAAACACAGATAAGAGCTGATAAAGGGCATTTGTCTTTAAAATGGCCATTTATTTCTGTGCTGAGAAAAAAAGCAGACGTTTCAGATGTTCCATTCACACCAGCCTCTGCACAGCCGCTCACAACTAAGCACATACAGCTGCTTCAGCTGCTTCTTCTTCTTCATCATATCTTTTTCCCCTTCTGTGTTTTGATTGTTATAACTGTAAAGCAAACTTGGATGTGAGAAAGATAGTGTATGCAAGAAAAATCCTTATTATTTTATAATAACAATAATGATAATAATTACACATTACTAATTGATCAGGGTTGTGTCTCCATGCTTGTGTTGCTTGACCTTAGTGCAGCTTTTGATACCATTGATCATACTATTCTCCTTGTAGACTAGAAAACGTTGTTGGTGTTCTGCAAGGGTCTGTTTTAAGCCCACTGCTTTTTTCTTTATATATGCTACCTCTGGGTCAAATTATTCATAAACATGGAATTAGCTTCCACTGTTATGCTGATGACACACAGTTGTATGTTTCAGCAAAGCCAGATGACAGACACCAGATTAATAAAGTTGAGGAATGTGTAAAGAACATTAGACGGTGGATGCTCATTAACTTCCTCTTACTTAATTCTGACAAGACAGAAGTACTTATACTAGGACCACATGCAGCTAGAAGTAAGTTTTCTGATTCCATAGTAACTCTGGATGGCCTTTCTGTTTCATCATGTGCAGCAGTAAAAGACCTTGGTGTGATTATTGTGGCTCAGGTGGTAGAGCAGGTTGTCCACTAATCGTAGGGTTGGCGGTTCAATTCCCGGCCCACGTGACTCCATGTGCCGAAGTCCTTGGGCAAGACACTGAACCCCAAGTTGCTCCTGATGGCAGGCAAGTGCCTTGCATGGTGTGAGAGTGTGTGCGTGAATGAGACACAGATTAAAAGGCGCTATATAAGTGCAGACCATTTATCACTTACCATTTGACCCCCATGTAGATAATATTACTAGGACAGCCTTCTTTCACCTCAGAAATATTGCTAAGATAAGAAATATATTGTCACTACATGATGCAGAAAAATTAGTCCATGCTTTCGTCACCTCTAGGTTGGATTATTGTAATGCCTTACTGTCTGGATGTTCCAGTAGGAGCATAAACAAACTCCAGTTAGTCCAGAATGCAGCTGCAAGAGTCCTTACTAGAACCAGAAGATATGACCACATCACCCCTATCTTATACACACTGCATTGGCTCCCAGTGAAATTTCGCATTGATTATAATCATGATAACATGACTTATTGTTCTGATATAGAAGGTGTTATCATTGGTGATAATCCTATTTTTATCAGTCAATTTGGATGATGGCACATACATATTTTTGAAAAATAGTGCCCATTATTTTAAAACATTTTCAAAAGCACCCAGTTCAGTTATAAATCCAAAATAAGACTGAAATTGTAATGACACATGATTCTGAAACCTCTTCTTCATTTTCACACATTGCAGTTAAAAAAAGAAAATCACTTAAATATTTGGGAATCCATGTTTGTAATTGGGTTCTCTTTATCTGCTTCTAAGAACATCTGATGATTTTAGTTTAGTGTCATATTCATACAGAAATATAGCACCACTGTATATACATTGTCATTTATAGTTATGGAAATAATGTTTGTGATGGATCTAAAAAAAAATCGCTATCTAAAAAAAAAAAAAGTTAGCTTAGCACATACGCTAGCGAGCTAAAGCGTCACCCCAAGTTCCCCGACGTGCGCATGCGTTATATTACATTACACACGTTACGTTTAGTGCGCGTGCGTTAAATTAGTGCGCATGCCCAGTGGACTTCGGTCGTCTTGTTTAGCTGAGAGCTAACAGGAAAGGGTTAAAGAAACACACCTACACGTGTCATTTTACAGACGTTTACCCGAAATTATTAAAAATATACATCTATATTTATCTCACACTGCACTTTTTGTAACACAGCCTGACCATAATAACATTAATATTAGCCAACATTAGCTGTGTTGGCTTTACAAAAGGAGAGCACATGGCGGAGTAAGGAAGCGCGTGCGAGTCCCGTCATTAACCAGTACTGGACAAACACACTGCTACAAGTTTTACTCACACAGGACTGAGGGAGGGTAAACACGGTGTAAAGTAGTGTGAGTGTGTATATAAACGCGCTTACCGTCGCGCTGAGCTGCGCAGTTCCGCGCCTCCACCTCCGCCGCCATTTAACTGCTGATTTAAAACCTGTTTACACAAAGACACTGAAGAGCTGCAGCGATTTATTCAGAAACACCGCGTGCTGAACTTCTGTAATAAAACTGAATTCACCTCAACACTGAAAAGCAGCGCTTCTGCTCCTTTCGTCCAAAGATCAAAACAAACCCTCAGTTTTAAGGCGGTACGAAATTAGCACGTATCTGTAAATCCTCTTTGAGTTATTAACAATATGATTTATCTCGGTAAAAATTTACCGTTTAAAGCTTTGCGATAGTTTCTTTCTGCAGCTCTGAGTAAAGGTAAACACTGTTTATAATGTCACTATCAAGTCATGTGACCAGGCTAAGGCGGGGGCGTGGCTTTCAGCCAATCAGATTTCAACAAGGGTTTAAAGGTCAAGTGATCCGTTTCTACGCCCTTATGCCGCGTTCACGACACCTGATAACTCGGAATTTTCCAACTCGGAATCTCCTACTTCCCTGGAGCGCGGCCATGTTGACGTGACGTCACGAAATCACAACCCGGAGAAATCGGAGCTCTCGGAGCTCTCGGAAAAACTCCGACTTTCCGAGCAGGAATTACAAGTTCAAACGGATTTTTCCCACAGGGAAGTCAGAAGTTCACATTTGCCCAAGAACCCTAACATTATTGTTTGCGAAAGTCAGTAAGAGTTAAATTTTTTTCATCTAAATGATTAAATATAATCCTTAGTGTGCCTTTAGGTGAAAAGTTCATTATGGAGGCGATTAGACCATATTTCACTCTGAGAAATAATAAAAATAAAAACTTGCAGTAATGAGTTTAATGTGTAGTCTTTTCCCGAACAGCCGGTCAAATTAACGGCGGCGGCACTTTGATATGTATATATACATATTATTATATAAACTATTATATGTAATAGTTTCATCGGCCACGTTCACTTTGAGCAGCCTGAATACCATACAACCATCGTACTGGAGTCTGGTGAAAACTTGAATAGTGCATTTGTACATCCGTTTTACAGATCGCGATTGGTCAATACGTCCTCGTCTTCCGGCTTCAGAGTGAGAGCGGAGTGAGAGGAGCGAGAAGAGAGAGCGGAGTGAGAGAGAAGTGAGAGGAGAGAGCGGAGTGAGAGAGGAGTGAGAGGAGTGAGGGAGGAGTGAGAGGAGAGAGCGGAGTGAGAGAGGAGTGAGAGGAGAGAGCGGAGTGAGAGCAGAGTGAGAGGAGTGAGAAGAGAGCGCGGAGTGAGAGCGGAGTGAGAGGAGACAGCGGAGTGAGAGCGGAGTGAGAGAAGTGGGAGGAGAGGAGTGAGAGAGGAGTGAGAGCAGAGAGAGAGGAGTGAGAAGAGAGAGCGGAGTGAGAGGCGTGAGAGCGGAGTGAGAGGCATGAGAGGAGTGAGAGCAGAGTGAGAGGAGTGAGTCCGAGCGAAACAGCACAGAGCCCTTTCTATTACATTTTTGTTTCTTCTCCAACTAAATGGAGAGGAAGAGAAAAGGATGGTGTGGAAAAAATAAGAGAGAAGAAACAGTGAGCACTCCAAGCTAATGCTTCCAAATGTAAATAAATTTTAAAAAATAGCACACGTTTATGTAGCGGCTGTTCCTCTGCGTTGTGTTGATTTTTGTGATGTGTAAAAAAAAAAAAAAAAACTTTCCACACAAAGCTGGTTTTTATCACGGGTGATTTAATTTCAGTGGCTCTGCTCTCTGAGTAGTAAAACACATAAACAAACAGGCAGTTATCTGCGATGCCATGCTCTGCATTGCTTGTTAACCACAAAATATTTTAAATACACCAGGTAGTTAATCAGAGAACACACAGCATCTCATTTCTTGAATATAACATCCATCATATTCATAACTCCAAAATATATATTATCTATCTGTATATATAAATTGCAATATAGTTAAATCACAATCTTAGCCGCTAACACATTTCTCACATGCGATGCACACACTTCACGCCGCCATGTGACGCAGTATACTATTCACCCGTTACCACTCAAATAAACTTCATTTAACACTAATAACTCAAACTCATGGTTAACTACAACATCACATCAAATACTTTCTCATATCTGATAATTTAAACGTGAAGTGAACACCTTATAAACCCTCATTTTCCATCAGGTGAACAGAGCTCATGAAACCGGACCTCTGCTCTCTAATGGCATCGCCAGAAAGAGGACCAACCCCAATTTCCTTACGATCTCCACCTCTCACATGCGTATTACGTCAGCCGACGTGCATACTGCGATTATTACATTAAATAAAAGCGCACAACCTTCTTTCAAAATAAAATGCCCCATAACAAATAATAATTAAAATAAAATAAAATACGAATAAAATTAATGGATAAATAAAATATATAATCTGGTGTAACAACATATTCCTGCTACATCCACCCCCTCTGTTTTACACCAGATTATGAAGCACATACAAAGTCCTAGCAATTCAACAATGTCACTTCTTCTGAGATCACATCAGATCTGTTCAGTTCTCAACTATCTCTTCTGAGATTAAGGTAACCCAGGGGTAGCTAATCCCCAAATTGCCCATAGAAAACCATGCCTTTTACATAGTTCTACTCATGGCACTAACAATGCACCTGCAAATGTACAACACTCACAAAACATGTAATTAATTATTTTTTTTTAATCAAAAAATTTAATTTTTTAGTCTATAAACACACCTTAACAACCCTTTTATGGTCTTCTCAATTTAACAGTTTAAATGTCAATAATTGCATGTACTCTCTGTGTAGACATTGTCTGTATAAGTCTGTTAACTGGCTTAATGAGTCTCCCAAATCTTGACTTAAAACCCTCTTGTACACCAGAGACTCTTTCATTCCTCTGAACTTGTACACTTGACATTGACATAGGAGTTTCTGTACCAGTTGAATTACACTCATCAACTTCAGAAGCACACTCTTCATCTAGGACTACTGATACAGAAAAATCATCAGACACCAGTGAACATACAGACAAAGTAGAGCAGAGCAAGTCGTCCGAATCCGTCCCACACACAGGTACACTGTCCATATCAGTGTCACATTTCACAGCTGTGTCCCCAATTGCATCACTCTGATCAGCATTAGAGCACTCCACAGACTTCATTTTTGTCACATCTGTGTTAGCATTAAGATCGGACACCCAGCGAGAGGTTCGGTCATCACTCTGAGTTTGATCATCTCCATCACATGATACACAGACAGTGAAATCCTCGACATCAACACCATTACTACCATCATTCCAAGCTGGCACCGGCAGGAAATTGACAGGCATCAATAGATTATGATGTACCGTCTTGGTACGACCTGTCCCAGGATTCCTTATCTGGTAAGTGTTGAGTGCACCCCTTTTTCCCACAACAAAATACACTACTGTTTCCCCATCGGTCCACTAACTTCTTTTTTCCTCGTTCACCCTTATTCGCAAGGAGTACTCTGTCACCCAACTCAAGAGAATGAACTTTACCCTTTCGATCATAATACTCCGCTTGTTTGGCTTGCTGTCTTTTTCCATGTTCTTGTGTGATTACCATTGCTTCCTTCAAGTCTTTCCTAAGAGACTGAACATACTTGTGAACATTAACAGTCTCATTATTCAACATGACATCCTCAAACAGAATATCCACCGGTAATCTTGGTGTTCGGCCGAACATCAAGAAAAACGGTGGAAACCCAGTGGTCTCGTGTCTTGTACAATTATACGCAAAAGTAAGAGTGTTCAACATCTGTGGCCAACTGACTTTAGATCTTGGGGGCAGCGAATGAATCATATCACCCAGGGTACGGTTGAATCTCTCTGTTTGTCCGTTACCCATGGGATGATATGGGGTTGTGTGCGATTTTCACACACCTGACAATCTCAACAGTTTGACCATAAGGGAGCTCTCAAAATTTGCACCCCTGTCGGAATGTATTCGACCCGGAAACTCATAAATGCAGAAAAACTTGTTCCACAAGACACGTGCAACAGCTTCCGCAGTCTGATTTGGACACACATAAGCACAAGTGAGCTTTGTGAAATGGTCAGTGACCACTAACACATCCACCGTCTTGTTGTTAGAATCCTCCGCTGACCAAAAGTCAATACAAACCATTTCAAGAGGGGCACTTGTATGAATCGATACGAGCGGAGCCCTTGCCTCTGGCTCAGGCCTCTTACTCAAAATACACCTCTTACACTCATGGACATATGTCTTTAGGTCCTCCTCCATAGACTCCCAGAAGAACCACTGCCTAGCCAACCATAGTGTGCGATGCTGACCCTGATGACCCCCTTCAGAACAGTACCTCGAAGCGCTGTTGGCACCACAAACTGGTAAGTCTTTTTCTTAGACACTGGATTCTTAGAAACTCTGTACAAAACACCCAACCTTAAGGTAAGTTTACCCCATTGGCGTAGTAGTTTTACAGTTCTTCTAGACTCAAACACTTTTTCTCTGCGAGATGGACGTCTTCCTCTCTCCACAAAGAACTTTACTCTGTCAATCACAGGATCCTGACTCTGTTTTTCTAGCAATTCATCATAGGTAAGGCTGTGGAGCTCACTCTGCTCTACGTCCGCCAAACTCTTTAAATGCTGCACATACGACATACTTCTAATGGCTGCACCATGCTCCCAGTCACAATGAGAACGAAGCACAGCAGACAAATCTTGGTCAGAAACTATCCCAGTAAGCCAAGTGGACCCTACATACACATTTCCACCAACATTAGTAGGCCCCAAAAACCCATCTACCCCTTCGCCATCCGCACGTCCACATGAAAGATGAAACATGCCCTGCACCTGCTCGACAGCGACAGACTCAGCCTCATGCAGCAAAATATCATAAGGTGTCCTAGTCAGTCTGCGCAAAATACTCGAAGTCGCAAACGGTTCCCTGCTTAATGCATCTGCCACTACATTTTTTGGTCCAGGGATATACTGAATGTCAAAATCATAAGGCGCCAGCTTCACCACCCATCGTTGTTCACATGCATCCAGCTTGGGCTTTGTGAGGATGTACTTAAGTGGGTTATTATCAGTCCACACCGTAAACCTGTGTCCCCGCAGCCAGTGACAAAATTTATCACAAATAGCCCACTTCATTGACAAAAACTCAAGTCTGTGTGCTGGGTACTTTGACTGTGCATGATTTAAAGACTTTGATGTGAAGGCAATAGGCCTTGCCACAGCACAACCTTCCTGAACCTGCGACAAAACAGCCCCAAGCCCACTAGTGGAGGCATCAACAGACAACAGAAACGGCTTCGAAAAATCTGGGTGCGCAAGCAAAACCTGACTCACCAAGACAGACTTCAAACTCTCCATTGCCGCTCTGCAGTCATCAGTCCAATCCGTAGGAGCAAGTGTATGACTTATTTTCCGTCGTTTTACACCTCTCCCCATTCTGGGTCTTCTCTGTCCTGTCAAAAGCTGAAACAAAGGTTTAGCCACCATAGAACAATTTTCTATGAAATGCTGGTAGTACACCACCATACCTAAAAAGGCTCTGATTTTACTCGCTGATGGTGTAACACAATCACTCTCCATCAAATCTTTCTCAGATATACTTACAATAGCATCAGTCTTCGCTGGGTCACTGGCCACCCCCTCTTCAGATACAATATGACCCAAAAATTTTACCGACTTCCTCAAAAACCTACATTTTGAAGGAAACAATTTCAAATTGTGATCTTTTAGAAACACCATCTCAAGCCTTTCCAAACTCTCCTCTTCAGTCTTCCCGAAAACCAATAAGTTATCTAAATAACAAACAAGGCTCAAGAAGTTCTGGTCACCAAACACAAGCAGCATCATTCTCATAAATGTTGCTGGGCTGTTGCACAGTCCCTGGGGTAATAGATTATATTCATGGAGCCCCACTGGTGAACAGAACGCCGTGAACCTCTTGTCATCTTCATGTAACTGGATGTTATAGTACCCAGAAGTCAGATCCATGGTACTGAAATACGCATTCCCACCCAGCTCTGCAAGCACATCTGCTTGGTGAGGAAGAGGTTGAGCATCCTTCACTGTGCATGCATTCAACCATCGGAAATCAGTGCATATTCTTAAGTCACCATTTTTTTCCCCACACTAAATCCAATGGTGACGCAAACTCACTGCTTGACTTCCTTATGATTTCCTTGTCTTCCATTTCGTCTAAAGTCTCTTTCAACTTCAAGTAATGCGCAGGAGAAAGACGCCGGTATGGAAGACGAAAAGGCCTGTCATCTGTAACTCTGATACGATGACAAAATCCTTTCGCTTCGCCACAGTAAAAACTGTGCCTGGAAAACACACATTCATATTTTTCGATGAGGTCTACCAGCTTGTTCTTCCAAAAGGGAGACACTTCACAATCCCGGACATTCAGATCGCTCAGCCCCAGGTCATCCAACCTGCTGTCACCTACCAAACTTGCCCCAGATGTAGAGCCTCCCACCGTTAGACTACCACACAACCTGTCAGAACGTACCGCACCTGCATTTTGACTAAACACTCTGTCAGTGGTTTGTTTGAGGTCCTCTAAAGCAACGCAAGGATACACATTTCCTCAACACAATTTCTACATCAGTCGGGTTGATTATCTTTACTGGCAGCCAGCCATCGCCCCACAAAGGTGAAACAACCCTCTCAACTAGCACATTCTGATGCGCGCAACGAGAAGAACTTGGTTCGATGACTACTGTGCTCCCTACTGACAGCACTGACCCTGGAGGCAAACGACCCCAAACAAGGTGTTCACTCACAGGCTGAAGTGTCACAGCTGACCTCAGTTTCAGAGTACCCACCCTGTCAGGAATCAAATCACCCCTCCATCTCTCTATACATGAAAGCATGTGTAAAAATTGGCTATTTTCAGATTGTATAGCCGAGTCAGGTCTATTTATCACCTTCCAAAATTGGTCTGTACGCTTCATCTGACTTATTAGAGGCTTCAATACATTCGTGCCAAGTATGATCAGGTCATTTTGACCCCTCATAATCAGAACTGGAACACTGAAATAGACCCCGTAAACTTCAAGCTTCAGATTGCATACACCCTCAGGACTAGTTTGTTTTCCACCGCAACCCACCAGGACAATATCTGAAGCACTCAGGACATCCTGGCCCAGTACCCCAGCGTCTCTGAGTTGAGGAATTACGTCCACGCTCAGAGTGTCACCATGGAGCCACTGTCCAACATCCCCTGAAGCTCAACCTTGTCCTCTAGTAACACACTTGCATAAAACAAACTGCTACTTTGATCAACTTGCATGCTGTTCTGAAAAATGACTGTTTTTGTTTTACCAATGCTTTCACAGAAGAAGGAATAAACAGACTGAAAATCATTCTCAGAGGAATTACTACACAGCCCCACTTCGTCCTCTGCCCGAAGGGAGCTGTCTAGTTTCCCTGAGGCGTGACTCTGTCTTGTTGACCGGAGCCCACCCTGGATGTAGCTCTATGACTGTCACAGTTGTGGCTCGTATGTCCAGCTGCAAAACACCTGAAACACAAGTTATACATTCTACAATGTGCAGTAGTGCTGTGCTCACTACTGTGACACACTCTGCATTCCCGAATCTTATTGCCCGTTTGTTTAGACCAGGGACCCCGCATAGACTGAGTGTTGCACACTAATGCTTTTTCCAGCAAAGTCAAGACTTTGTCCAATGCGTTCTCGTCAGTCACACCTGCACCCTGATCAGACGTACAAGGCGAGATAATCACATCAACATCTGGCTCTGAGACAACTGTGGTTAATTGCTTGACAGCTTGATTTGTCAACTTCCTTTCTCTTAACAACTCGTCAAGCTGCTCTTGCACCTCAGATGCAGTCCATGACTGAACAGGTTTACTCTTGAAAACAAAAGCTAACTCTTTGTCAGGACAGTTGCGAATGAATAAAACTGCTACCTCTTTGCTCCTGTTATCAAGAGTTCTGCCTTCCTATCTTAAACTTTGCTCAGCTACATCTGCTGCCTTGTTTAGTCTTATCCAATAATCCCAAGCGCCCTCTCTGGGGTATGGTCTCATGGAATAGAAATCAGCCAACGGGATACCCGTACTGCTCTGGTCCCCGAAGTGCTGCTTCAAAACAGAAAATACAGAGTCAACAGTAGGAGTCGTTGAACCATTGTGCAGCCATACCCTCATTACATCTCTGGCCCGCCCCATAACTCTGTTCATTATCTCATCAACCATTTCAGAATCCGTCACATCAAGCTTGTTCAAATATACCCTCATCATGTCTTCCCATTCCATGATTGAATATTTGTCTGAACTATCCCCTCTAAAGTGTGGTGGTGCTGACACCTCAGCTTTCAGGATCAAGTTCATTTTTGACGCATCAATGACAGTAGTATTTGACAGGTCAGTCAAATGACCACTAACACCTTCTTGGAACTTCCTAGTGGATGGATAATTTGAAAAGTCAGGCCTCATCATACTTTCTCTAATTGATTGCCCAATCTCAATACCAATTTGTTTTATGAGGTTACTCATTTGCCCAGTCATTTCTGACTCCTGAGGAGCACACTCATTGATATTGGGTCCAGTGAGTGGACTACCACACATTTGGACTCTGTCATCTGAGGAAAGACCAATTGCTCTACCCCAGCCTATACTACAGTACTCAGGGTCCTCAAACAGCTTTGTTTTGTCAGGCGTATTCAAAAGACTGCCCCGCCCGCTACCAGCTGTAATTGTATTGTCCCATCCCAAATCGCTTCCTTTAGCAGCCATTCCCCTCAGGCGTCAGAAAACCCTCTCAAAACACAAAAATATCAACAAAACAATGATAATCAACCAGTGTTTTAACTTATAAAAGGAAGAAGAAGAAAAAAATTCAGGTTAGTTGGTGACACTCCTCGATGATCCAGCACGTTGCTTGCCTGATCCAGCTTAGCCACAACTCACCAGTCCAACAGTCTGTACATCTATCGCCCACCCGTGTTTTCAGCGCTGAATTCTCGCAACACAGTTCATCAGCAGTCTCCTCCTAGGTACAGCTCAAGCCATCTGGCATTCGAACACCACTGAAGAAACAGCAACATACAACTTAAGTCCCGTCTCGTCTCCAGCTCCCCTCGGCGCCAGTCACACTCCACATCAGCAATCCCAGCGGTCGACAACGATCAACCATTCGATGGGTCACGGCACCAGTTTTGTAGCAGTTGTTCCTCTGCGTTGTGTTGATTTTTGTGATGTAAAAGAAAAAAGAACTTTCCACACAAAGCTGGTTTTTATCACGGGTGATTTAATTTCAGTGCCTGAGTAGTAAAACACAAACAAACAGGCAGTTATCTGCGATGCAATGCTCTGCATTGCCTCTGCTCTCTAATGGCATCGCCAGAAAGAGGACCAACCCCACTTTCCTTGCGATCTCCACCTGCGTATGACATTAGCCGACATGCATACAGTGATTATTACCTTAAATAAAAGCGCACAACCTTCTTTCAAAATAAAATGCCCCATAACAAATAATAATTAAAATAAAATAAAATACAAATAAAATTAATGGATAAATAAAATATATAATCTGGTGTAACAACATATGCCTGCTACATCTACACCCATCCACAGTGTGTACACTGCAGTTCACTACAATGCCCATCATGCATTGTGCAACATGATACAGGCACTTGGACAACAGACCATAAGAATCCAGTTGAAGAATGCCGGTGGAGTGCAGTGCAGCCTGGTGTTAAACACACGACGGGGAAAGTTAAAGGTGTTTTCACTGTTTTTGTTAATAGAATGTGACTATTATAGAATAGTGGTTAGTGACTATAGCATAGAATGTTAATATTCCAAAGGAAAAAGGTTTACATTTATGATTGCACAACATTTCTGACCGGAGGATTCTGACAGAGATCTGAAAGCAGAATTATACGGATATCTATTAATGAAGGTTTTAAACAAAACTGCAATTCCATTTATATTCCACACAAAAGAGACGTCTCACACTTTCAGCGTCCAGACGTGTTGAATTGAGGTACGGGTGCTACTGTACATAGCTGTCTGTTCTGCCTACTTCTGCACTATTGTTTTTTTATTCTGGCTTTTTTTGTCTTTTTGAGAAAGATTGCCAAGCAGGTTCACAGAGCATCTGATTGAGGCTAGTGCTGGACTAGACTAGGACTGAGATCAGGACGAAGGAGTTACGCAGGAGATTTTGACTTTCGTATGGCATGAGACAGTCAGGGATGAAGCTCACAGGACAAAGACCACGTTCATGAACATCAACATTAACATGAACAATAACATGAACAATAATGTGAACGTTATTTTCTTTATATTTTGGGAAATGGAACAAACTAAACTCATTATAAAACATGGTGGGCAGGTACATACAAAAATAATAACTGCATGAATAGGACTGAAAAAGAAAAAAACCCAGTCCCACACACATCTGTAGTTGTGAAGGATTATGAACTGGAGTGATGTAGCTGAGGTTGAGGAACTGTCAGAGCCACTATTCACACACCATACTGATAATGATAACATTTCTACTGCTTACACTGTTTCTGATACAGAGATCTACAGTTCATGTTTAATTTCAGGCCACACCCATTACCAGAATTATTCTAGTGTAACCGGTCCGTTGCTGACCACCGTTACTATCATCTGCGTTGTGTGTAAGAAGACCCAGGACACTTTCACTTCTGTTCACCAAAAGTGGATTTATTGACAGTCACGCCCAGCATTAACTTCACACCGTCTGTGGATTAACATGAATAGAGTTCATATCTCTCTCATGGGCATTCCATAATGAGACAATCCTGTACGATATAACATTTGTTAGCTAACTGATGGCTCAAAACCGTGCGAATAGCATACCATACGGCCCACACGATATAACTTCACATTCTCAATCCACCCACACATAAAACTTACACCAGAACGCTGCAAACAGTCTCACTACTGTTTACAATAAGATATTTAGTCGATTTATGAACTTTGTAAACTTATTCCACTCATAAAATGAAGAGCTCCGAAAAACGCTTACCTCTCCCAGCATAAACAATGTGAACTGGCGAGAGGTGCGCACTCACCTGAAAATGTCAAAATAAAAGTCTCTAAACAGTGAACAGTAGAATCAACATATATTACTCAAAGAAAAACAAAAATAAATAAATACAAAATTCAATAGAAGGATTTTAGTGAAAAAGCAATGTGTTACAGTCAAATTGTATTTACTATAACTCGTTACATTCACCCCTTCCGGATTTCACTAAAATCCGTACTGGATCCAAATCAAATAACCGGTACAGGTCTACAATGAAACATTCATTAGTTCAACTTGTGAGACTATTAGGTCAAGAAAAACCTCAGGGTGATCAGGCCTAAGATCATCTTGGAACATTATTATGCCTTGTACACCATAATATGACCTGACCCATATATTTAATATTTGGAATCAGTATGTCTCTTTACATCATACAAAAACAAAACACATAGGAATACACTTTAGAACAGAGAAAGAAATGACCCAGTTCTTTTATTCAGATTACTTCCCACACCTTGGAGGAAAAAGGGTTTCTGAACCATCGACTCAGTTAATCTGTTCACTTTCTTAACAACTCTACCTGCTCATGTTCTAACATCCTGAATGTCAGTGACTGGAACTCGGGTGTCAGTATGAGTGTCAGTCAGAACTTGTGTATGTGTATCTGTGTCACAGTCAAGGTTAACATCAAGAGATGTTGGACTAGCTTCAACTTCACTCTGAGGAAGATTCCTACTACAGTTCTCTTCAGTCTGCAACTGATCACTGGACTCTTTTCCATCTGAACTGAGATGGTCCGTTCCCAAAGCTTCCTCAACAGCAGAGTCTTGAACTGCAGGGCTTTCGGACTCTTGAACTACCAGGCTTTCAGTGTCTTCATTCACCCATCTCATGGTTCTTTCCTCCACGTCCATCAGATTGAAGTCTTCCTTCCACACAGAACTCACTCCTGATGCTATGTATCTCACACTCTGACTCCCCTGCAGAAGACAGAATGCTTCCCTCATCATCAGGCGACTCAACAGGTAGGAAACTAATATCCAACAGCAGGTTCCTGTGCACTATCCTCACACTCCCTTTTTCATCTTTCAGCTTGTAAATGTGCGTCTGCAGGTTTCTGTCCACTATAGTGTACACTACGGGGTCCCACTTATCTGCTAGTTTCCTCTTTCCTCTTTCTCCTTTATTCGCCACCAGTACATGGTCCCCAATATTCAAACATGTACCTCTGGCTTTCTTGTTGTAACCTTTTGCCTGTTTAAGCTGCTCTTTTTCGGAGTGTTGCTGCGCGATTTCAGCTGCTTCATGGAGATATGACATCAACGACTTCAGGTAAGTACCATGATCAACAACTATAGGGTCATGTAGCACCTGTCTGAACATAACATCCACCGGCAATAAGCTGAAATGGTGCGTACCCTGTCGTCTCATGGACTGTAGCGTTGTAGGCGAAGGTCAGCGTTTGTATTTGCTCTGGCCATTTATGCTTTTCTTTCAGAGGCAGGGTTCGGAGCATACTCCCCAAAGTTCGATTAAACCTCTCTACCCCTCCATTTCCCATGGGGTGGTAAGCGGTGGTGTGAGACTTAGCGACCCCTGATAGCTTTAACAACTCCGCTAGAAGGGCGCTTTCGAAGTTGGCTCCCTGGTCAGTGTGGATGCGACTCGGGAATCTGTATACACAGAATACACGGTCCCACAGCTTCCTTGCGACTTGTTTTGCGGACTGATTCGCACAAGGGAAGGCATGAGCCAACTTCGTGAAATGGTCTGTCACAACGAGCACGTCGACTGAGCGTTTCTTCCCATCCTCCGCAGCCCAGAAATCGAGACATACCAGCTCCATAGGCATAGAGGTCTTAAAACTTTCAAGCGGGGCTCGTGCAGATGGTTCGGGAGCCTTGGCCAGGATGCATCTTTGACAGCACTTGATGTATTCGCAAACATCTTTCCCCATTCCCGGCCAAAAGAAACGTTGGCGGGTTAGATGGATGGTTCTCGCTTGGCCTTGATGACCCGCTAAATCATGCACACCCTTCAAAGCGTGGTCCTTGAGGCTAGAGGGTAAGACCAGCTGATACCGCTTTTGTTTACTATGTGGATCTTGTGTGACTCGGTAGAGTATTCCATCCTTAATCTTTAGTTTGTCCCATTGTCTGAAGAGTTATGGCTCTGGAACTCATGTTGGCCTTTTCTTGCCTCAATGGTTGACGCTTTAAGTTCAAAAAGAATTTCACTCTTGAAATGACTGAATCGGCCTCCTGCAGTTCACGAATTTCATCTGCAGTGATCATAGGAAGGGTGTCAGCTCCAGCTGGTACTAGATCTTGATAAGACTGAATTAGCTGCACAGCTCTTGCTTTTGATGTTTCTTCCCACTGATCATGTAAACTTAGACAGGCTTTGACAGTGGAGCTGTCAGAAGGAAAGGCAAGACAGGACTGAAGGCAAATTTGTAAGTTCTGAGCTCCTTGACGAAAAGCATCTCGAACTCTATCTCTGTCAACCTCTTCAGCCTCCACAAGTAAATCATGATATGGCTCCTTCATTAGCCTGCTGCTCACGGTTTTAACAAAAGGGTCTCTACTCAGAGCATCCGCCACTATGTTTTTTGTCCCTGCTATATGCTTCAGCTCAAAAGTGTAAGCTGCCAGTTTGGACACCCAGCGTTGCTCACAAGCGCCGAGCTTCGCTTTGGACATAACGTACGTGAGCGGACTGTTGTCTGTCCAGACCGTAAATGTTTGACCTTTTAACCAATGGCTAAATTTCTCACACACGCTCCATTTGAGTGCCAGAAACTCGAGTTTATGAACTGTATAGTTCCTCTGTGATTTGCTCAGGGTCTTGCTTGCGAATGCAATTGGGCGAGCTTGCTCTTTGCCTACAGGCACTTGGGATAATACGGCTCCCAAACGGTCCAGTGAAGCGTCGATTGCAAGAATCAGGGGTCGAGTGAAGTCAGGGTGTGCTAAAACCACACTTTTAAGCAGGCTCTCCTTGACATTACATAATGCGTGATCACGTTCCTCAGTCCAATCTGTGGGCTTGAGCTTCCTGTAAAGTTCCTGCTTTAGTCTCTCCCTTGCTTCCTCTCTTCCTTCTCTGCCCAGCTGTGAGAGCAAAAAGTGGCTTCGCCAAAGAAGAACATCCAGGAATGAAATGTTGGTAGTATAAGATCATACCCAGAACTGATTTAATTCTCTGTACTGATGGAGTACATCTGTCATCTTCCATCAAATCAAACTTGGACAGCTTCGAGATAACTTTAACTTTAGCAGGATCTACAGAAACTCCATCTCTGTCTATAATATGACCCAGGAACTTTACAGAGGTTCTCAGTAGGTGGCATTTCTTAGGGCTCAGCTTAAGATTGTACTGCCTCAGACGACTGAACACGACCTCTAATCTTTCTAATGCTTCCTGTTCATTTGGAGCGAACACCAACAGCTTGTCAAGGTAACATAATAAGCTGCTGAAGTTTAAGTCTCCAAAAATGCTTACCATCATCCGCATAAAGGAGGCTGGGCTGTTGCATAGCCCTTGCGGAATCCTATTATACTCGTGCAGCCCTACAGGAGTCGTGAACGCAGTATATTTCTTGTCCTCTTCGGTCATGGGTATGTTATAAAAACCTGATGTCAGGTCCATGGTGCTGAAGAGTGTGTTTCCGCCCAGAGCAGCTAAGCAATCAGACTGTTGTGGGAGTGGGTGTGCATCCTTTATCGTTCTTGCATTTAACCATCTGAAGTCTGTGCATATCCTCAGACTGCCATCCTTCTTCCACCCTAGGACTAACGGGGAAGCATACTCGCTTACGGACTTCCTGATTATCCCTTGTTCTTCCATCTGGGACAAAACTTGCCGCAACTTTTGGTAGTGTGCTGGCGGCACTCTACGATAAGGGAGTCTGAACGGACACTCATCCATTAGCCAAATGCGGTGAACAAACCCTTTTACTTCACCACAATCCAATGCATGCTTGGAAAACACATCGTTGTATCTCTCCAGTAACTGCACTAACTTCTCTTTTGACTCATGGCTGACAGAGCAAGACTGGACGTCAAGATCAGCGAGACCAACAGTTTCCAATCTACGTCTGAAATCAGATGATGAATTAGATGAACGCTGATTCTCCTCCGTAAACACTCCAGATCGACTCAGCCCTTGGAAAAGTTCGAAATCTTCCACTGCAACTCACGGGAACACATCTGCTAATTTGCGGTTTCTCTTCAGAGTGACTGGCCTGTCAGAGAAGTTGGTGACTTTAACAGGAACCCAGCGATCACCCCATAATGGCGTGACAACCCGCCCGACCATGATATCTCATGACACAGACCTCGAAGTTGTTGGTTCCACTACAACTATGCTCCCTGGGGACATGGGGACATTTTTTGGCAACTTTCCCCTGACAAGATGTTCCTGCTTTGCTAAGAGGGTAACACTCTGCTGTAGCTTGATGGTCCCCACCTTGTCTGGCAGCTCTGAACCCTTCCACCGACACGTGTTGGCCATAACATCCAGGAACTGCTCACATTCTGCCATCGGTTCCACACTGTGATTAGAAACAAGTCTCCAGTAATCACTGCTACCTTTCATGCGATGCGCAAGGAATTTGATCACATTTGTGCCAATGATTAGATCATCCCGCTGGCCGGGTACAACGAGAATGGGCACTAGGCAGCTCTCTCCATAAACGTTCAACTCAAACTCATACATACATTTTGGTCTTGTAACCTTGCCACCGCATCCTACTAAGATGACTTCCTCTTGAAGTGGTGTGGGTGAAGGCAGTACATTCTCGCTTAACATCCTTAACATCCTCTTCACTGCTTTGTCACTAAAAGTGCAGGCCATGGAACCCGTATCAAGCATTCCCTTCATCAAAAACACGTTATTTACACTGACTGGCGAATAAAACAAATCATCAAATGCCTCAACTAACTGGACATTTTGCGCTATCACTTTGGTCCCAATGGGAGCCTGTGCGCATACATTCTCATAAAGCTGGTGAAGATCATTATTCTCTAGGGGTTCTTCACTTGTGCTCATGCATCCCCCTTCCAAACGTGAGCCATCTAGTTTAAATTTGGCGGACCCCGGAATGGTGCTGGACCAGGCCTGGACCTGTCAATTGTACATTCCCTCTTACTATGCCCAGGCTGAAGGCATGCAAAACACAGATGTTCTCGATGACAATATGCTACAGTAGAGTGATCGTGGGATCTGCATAATCAACAGCACTTGCTTTGAGACTGGTGAGACTGCATTTGGACATTTTGAGACAGAGCATGATCAAGAAGGCTAATTAAAGTTCTCATGCAGTTGTCATCACTCTGTGTGGTGTGTGCAGTGCTGACTCTGCTACACTCACCTGGCTCTATTGGAGAGCCAACATCCGCTTCATCATCTTCGTGGGACATCTGAACATGAGCGGTGACATGTCTTGTAGCAGTATAACATTTTGGCTTGGTTGATATCTGCTCTTTTATCTCCATTTGGTAACGATCAAGCTGCTCTTGGATCTCCTGAGCGGTCCATTTTTCCGGAGCTTTGAAACGAAATACTGCAGCAAGAGTGGAGTCAGGGCAGTACTTCAAGAACATCATGGCCACTTCTTGACATGGATCCTCCATGCGTCATCCAAGTCTCTTTAAAGCTTCCTCCGCAAGATCCACTGCTTTATTCAGCCGCACCCAGTATTCAACGGGATCTTCTTCTGCTAATGGAACAGTGGCATAGAAGTCAGCCAAGGGCATACATGAGTAATTAACATCGCTACAATGCTGTTTCAGGATGTCAATGATAACTTTTTGGTTCTCAACTGGGTTTAAAGCTGAATTACAACGGAGCGTGACTATGACAACATCTTTAGCTTTACCCATTAGTCTGCTTAAGATCTCTTGATGCTGCTCTGCTAATGGTATTCCTCTTTTTCTCAGATACGTGTCCATCAGCTCCTCCCATTCGCGCACACTAAGCTTGTCTGATCCATCACCGCGGTACACTGGAGGCTCTTTTGCTTCACTCTGCATGACCAATCTCACTCCAGTCAAGTTAAGTGAAGGTATTTCTGAGAATGTCTTGCTGGTACCTAATCGTGGTGTTTATGCACCTCTATTCTCTTCTTTACCACAACTAGCCTCTTTTTGAGGTGCTAACTTGGTCTGCCTCACTTGTTGAGCAATGTGTGCTATCAAACCTTGCCAATTCGGATCTGTTATGTCTGGAACAGCTAAGAGCACAGTGTCAGCTACTGGACTGGGATCGTGATCAATTACATGTGTGGAGCATAATACAAGAGATGTTCTTTTCACTTTACTTTCCCTCAAATTTGGAGTAATTGGAGTTTCACCAAAAAACTTTCCCCTCCCAAGACCTAATCCAGTCATTGTCTCATATGCATCAAAATCATCTCCTTTTAAACTGAATGCCATGTTCAATTTCACACTAAAAATATTACAATTGAATATAAATTTATAAACAGGATAAACACTCTTGCAAAATAACAGAGAATGTGAGAAAAATAGTCACTTAAATGAGAAAATACAAAAATAAATATTAGAAATACCAAACGTCCATTTGTATTCTCACAGTTCTTTACTAACAAAACAGTGAACCTCAATGCAGCGTCCCTCGGCGACCCAACTGACGTAGATCTGGAAGCAAATCTTCAGATCCGGGTCACGGCACCAATGTAACCGGTCCGTTGCTGACCGCCATTACTATCATCTGCGTTGTGTGTAAGAAGACCCAGGACACTTTCACTTCTGTTCACCAAAAGGGGATTTGTTGACAGTCACGCCCAGCATTAACTTCACTCCATCTGTGGATTAACATGAATAGAGTTCATATCTCTCTCGTGGGCATTCCATAATGAGACAATCCTGTATGATATAACATTTGTTAGCTAACTGATGGCTCAAAACCGTGCGAATAGCATACCATACGGCCCACACGATATAACTTCACATTCTCAATCCACTCACACATAAAACTTACACCAGAACGCTGCAAACAGTCTCACTACTGTTTACAATAAGATATTTAGTCGATTTATGAACTTTGTAAACTTATTCCACTCATAAAATGAAGAGCTCTGAAAAACGCTTACCTCTCCCAGCATAAACAATGTGAACTGGCGAGAGGCGCGCACTCACCTGAAAATGGCGTCAGTAGAGCACCAGGAGAAAATGTCAAAATAAAAGTCTCTAAACAGTGAACAGTAGAATCAACATATATTACTCAAAGAAAAACAAAAATAAATAAATACAAAATTCAGTAGAAGGATTTTAGTGAAAAAGCAATGTGTTACAGTCAAATTGTATTTACTATAACTTGTTACACTAGCACAACAAATATAAATTGTGTACTTTTAATTTTTTTTAGTTTATAGTGACCCAACTATTTTCCATATGTAATTAATAAATTATTTTCTAGGATGTCCCAATGTATAAATTAATCAGAAGTGAAATTCTGTGAGGTGCAGTGATACAATGATGATCTGACCTCAGTATCTCCGGTGTACAGTGTGGATTCTCCAGTCCAGCAGAGAGCAGCTTCACTCTTGAATCCTGCAGGTTATTGTCACTCAGGTCCAGTTCTCTCAGTCTGGAAGAGTTTGAGCTGAGAACTGAGGACAGAACTCTACAGCTTTCCTCTGTCAGATCACACCACTGCAGTCTAGGAGGGAAATGAAGATACAATAAGATATTAGTCCATGTGAGTAAACAAAGGTTGTACCTGGCTGTAGAACTTCTTTTACTTCTCACAGACAATAAACGAAATTTCAGCAGCATCTCATCCCTGTGGTTTATATAGCAGCTGTAATTATTACAATTATTCTGTCAAATACATGTGATGGAAATCAGCATATTTATAATTATTCGTATTATCTTACAACTACAGGAAGTCTATGACAAAGTCGTGATACAGGTAAAAGTTCCAGGGTTCTGGTGTCCTGGTTGCCAGTGGACAAGAGGATTAAGATTGCCCGGGTTGGTGATGAAATGGAGAGACATGGTACCCAAATACTCAGTTCTATCCTTTGAGGGCTTAATGAGACTTGTGAGACATTGTGTATAACCTATATCTGTTTTCTTTTCCCATAAAACACTAAATCCATGAGCATCGAGACTAAAAACGCAGTGCTCAGTCAGTCTTCCTGGGAAAACAACAGTAGTTATGAGTAATAAGCAGTGAACACTGGAGCCTCAACATGAAACATGGCTACCATTTTACTTTTCAAATTTGCTATAGGACATCATGGCACACAACAGTGAGGTTTTCACTTGGCTTCTGGTGGTTGTTGTGTGAGTAGAATTTCCAAGCTTCAGAGCTCAGAGCCAGAACAGAACCTTAGAGATATTAATTAGTGTAACGTCTGAACGTATCAAACTGATTTCTGGATCAGCCTGGCTTAGCACAGAAGTTTCTTTTGTTGCTTTTGAGCTATAAATCCCTATCTGTTTAATGACCACTCTGGCCCCAGTTTGACCAGATACCTTTGGAATGCTAATGACCAAACTTCCCCCCCTTGGTACACACACACACACACACACACACACACACACACACACACACACACACACACAAGCTTACCTTACACACACAATGGAGAAATCTCTCTCTTTTCAATGTAAGGTGTAATTATATGTAATTATTCGATGCCTAAATAGTGTGATGTTATCTTGTTTACATATATTGTGTGTTTATGTAACTAACCTTAATGATTTTAGATAGTTTTAATTTAGCATATCATTTTAAATGTCTGTAACCAGGTTTTATTTGTAATATTCTTTACAAGTCCATCGAATTTGGTATGTAGTTAATCGTCTCGAGATACCCTGATTGATTATGCATATCATATTGCAATGGGATACATTATTTCATGCTTTCTTGTAATTTCATATATAATACGGTATAAACCAGCTTCTCCCTGGACATTTAAATTAGGGTCCAGACCAGACAAAGAAAGTTCATCCGGACATGCAAATCCAACTTCCTGATTGGCCCATAGTCCAAAGAGGCGTGTGTGTTGGTGTTGTCTTTAAAACAACACCACGCTCTTCTTCAGTCTTAGTCTTCTCTTCGTCACTCTTCAACTTCACTTCTACACTCTTCCGGTTTCTCTCTCCCCCGGGGCCACGTGCCCCGGGAAGAGGAAGCTAGGATCTCTCTCTCTCCCGGACAAAGGATGCAACCTCTTCACGGCTCACGCCTTTTGCAAATGGCGCGACGAACCAGCGAACTCTACATGACCTCGCGCAAACTTTGAAACCGAAGCTATGCAAATATAGTTAATGAACCTATATCTGTGTTTAAGATTGTACGATTTAAGTCGTTGCTGGTTTTGAAAAAGGCTAATTAGTTGTGTTTTTGTCTGCTTCCCTTTTACTTCATTACTTTCTCCCTATTCCTTTTCTCTCCTTGTATATAGATTTACATATGTATGTTCTGCTTAGAGTTAGTCGTGTGTATCCATAGTTACATCTAGCTATTAAAGTCTATTATCCCACGCTTGATTTTCTCTGTTTTTGTTCACGGGATAAAGTCCCTTCTTCACTGCATAAGATCTCGATTACCCGCTCTAATTTTTAATAACAAACTTCGTAAGTTAATTCTTTCTGGCCAGAAGGATAAACTCCCTCTTTAGAGTTCATAAAGCTGATCTAGGCCACATACATAGTCATAATTAATTATAATCCGTTGTAGTTAATTATCTATATGTATATGTGCACATACATGAATTCCCTTTCATGGCTGATGTATATTTATAACTGGTCACAACACGTGTTGATTAGATATATAGATATATTTCACGCCATTCGAGCTAATTCATTATATAAATTGGAGAATACATTTAAACGTGTTAAACATCTTTTAATTTGTTACATAAATTGTAACTGGTGGAGAATAATTTTAAACATTGCAGATTCATCCGAGTTACTATATATTCTGGTAGATAAGGCGGGCACGCTTTAAAACTCGTCTCCTTTAAAAAGGTGCTTCGAATCTAAGCGTGCGCTTCTGTTTCATTTTTCATGTTTAAAGTTGATCCATCACATTATTCTGGTGGAAAAGAATAATGCTAGTAATGCTTGATTCGTTACATTAGGAACAAAGTCAGGTGTCAAGAGGTGAACATGGAAGATTAAACTAGAAACCCTCTGATTTGGACACAGACACATGTTTGTGAGGTCAGAGTATTTAAACAGCTGCTAAGAGAATGATGCACACTGTCAGTGTTGGATTCATGGCACTTTGTCATGTGTGGTATTGACAACATCGTAGAATCATGACTGTACAATATCTCAGTTACGTGAAAGGGAAATTTTATAAACGGACATGTTTCCAAAGAACACGGCCTGGGGTGTGTGAACCTGGAACATGAAACCAGTCCATGAGGCAGACAATGTAGGAAAATTACTCCAATTTCTCAGCACTACAAATTAGAGCAGCTGGTATTCATTTATGGAGCTGTACACTTCATTCCCACCTGTAGAACCAGGATAGCTGATCATTAATGGAAAACATAATAAACACCCTTAAACTACGCTGGAACCAGTTCTATAAAACTTCCTCCATAATCCTTTACACACACGTTTTCTCTCGTCACACTGATTCACAATGGAACTAAAAATCTCTTACCTCTGACCGTCTTTTGTCATACTGTCCATAGAGGATTATTAAGGCTCCCCCTGCAGGATACAACTGAAAAGTGTATATATTATTATTATTATTATTAATATTATTATTATTATTATTATTATTATTATTATTATTAAAAAAATTTCTTGAACCACACCATAAGCATTTCACTGTACATATTTCCTTATATACAGTGCAAATAATAAATGATTAACTTTGACTTGAAATTGAATAAAACTCTGTGTAACTCAATTGATTTACAGGAACATTTACATGAGACTGAATTCCATACAGTATACCATGTAAATGAAAATATGAACAATTCTCTTAGTGTAAGTTTATAGCTTTCATGTATTATAACCCGATATTCAGTACTCACTGTGTTTACTCACTCGGTCCTCTCCTCACAAGCTGCTGAGCTTCAGTTTCATTGTCTCACATACTGTAGGTCTGCCTTTTTTTCCACAGACATCAGGGTGGAGTCTGCATTATAGAATTTGCTTACAGTCTGAATGTAAACACTGTAATAGCTGCAATTGTACTGAAAAAGATAAAAATGTCCACAGAAAAGCACCGATATGTTCTAAAATTCTGCCATCACACAGTTTACAGTGAAATGTCATAAAATTCTTATTTAAGACTTCAGTGTATAAAATAAACTGTATATTATATATATATATAATATATAGTATATATATATATTATATATATATATATATTATAGATTTATATTTATATACTTACTGTGTTTGTCCCCTAAACTGCTTATGTTCCTCTCATCTTACACTTGAGTTTCTTTTTCCCTGAACTGAAGAGGAAGGGAGGTGTTTAAATAATGGTGTAGTGTTTCCCCCTCACGCTGCTCGCACTTCCCCATTCACAGACTCTCATTTTGTTTACGTCGCCACGTGCATCTTTGTTTTGGTTCATGTCATGTCTCCGCCCTTGTATGTTTATTGGTTCTCTGCCTTATGTGTCATTATGTGTGTCAGGTGTTTTATGTTAGCCTCTCGTTTTATTCACTTATTTAACCCTTTTGTTTCTTCGCGTCATCGTGAAGTATTTGTTTGTGCACCTCGTCTCGAGACTTACCAAGTGGATTTATTACGGACTGTGATTTCTGGTTTTTGGAACTTTGCTTGCCTTTTGGATTACGGATTTTTGCCTCGCCCAAGTGTGTGATATTCTGTTTGGATTACTGATCCTCGCCTAACCCTGGATAATACTGTTTGCTGTATTACTGTTTGCTCCCGTTCCTGTGTTCTAACAAATGGAAAGTCACAACGAGGTCTTTTACATTTCCACATGATGAAACAGAAAGTCCATCCAGAGTTATTATGGAATCAGAAAACGTACTTCTAGCTGCATGTGGTCCTAGTAGAAGTTCTTCTGTCTTGTCAGAATGAAGTTAATAAGCATCCATAGCCTGCTTGTCTGCTCCCTGGCTTTGGCTCTGGATTATCACAGATTAACTTGGCCTGTTCTGAGACTATGTGGTATGCTACAAGAAATGAGAGCAGCACCTTCCCGAGTGGGCTGGATACCGTCCCACCCTAACAGGCCAGTCTCGCCCTCAAAACTGCTCCAATGATCTATAAAGCCCACTTTGTTTTCAGAGCACCACCTGGACATCCAGCAGTTTAGAGACCATAACCTGCTGTAAGCTACATCACCACGCTGCATTGGGATGGGGCCAGAGCATATTACTGCATCGGACATCGCCTTCGCTAATTTACACATCTCTACAATGTTACTCTTAGTAACCTCTGACTGACGAAGGCGTATATCATTAGCTCCTACATGAATAACTATCTTTGAAAACCTGTGCTTGCCTAAGACCCTAAGATTACCTGCTATGTCCGGCACCCTGGCTCCCGGTATACACCTAAGTAAAGCTGCTGGAGCTCCTAAAGGCCTGGCTAATTTCACCTGCCTTAAGATAGAGTCTCCTATAACCAGAGCTCTTTCAGGTTTCTCAGCGGGTGCTTCACTGAGGAGAACAAACCTGTTGGACACGTGAAGCAGAGAGGAGTGGTGCTCCTGTGGGCGAGCCTTAGCGTTAGCTTTGTGGCTTTGTGATTATGCCGCCGAGTTGTCACCCATTCGCCCCGCTGTGAGGGCTCTAATGCCGGAGTTGGGGGATTGCTATCTCCTGGCTTTGATGGGTGATGTGATGTAACAGGTGTGACATTTACACAGAAAGGTTTAAGTGTGAGGGAAATTCCCCTCCTTTCAGTCCTGATACACCATCCAGACTGTCACGTGACATTCTTATGTGACGAGGAAAATTCACCAGAAATGAAGTTTTGGAGACAGTGATTAGTGCACGCTGTCGGTGTGAAGTGCACATGACTTTATATAACAGAAAGAACAGCAGTTTTCAGCATAATTTCCTACAATAAATGATTAATATGGTTTCTATGGTTACAACATTCTATAACAGTGAAGTTCACAGTGACACGCAGAATTCAGCTCTTTATTGTGTGTTATACCTGCAGATGGCAGCACAATTCCACTGCTGAACACACACACACACACACACACACACACACACACACACACACACACACAATGTGGAGACAGTGTCCTCTTCACACACTCACCTTGTGGGCACTAAAGACAAAAAATCCTGATGCTGTAAGCGATAACGTTCACGTAAAACACTGCAGGTGTCGATTAAACACAGTAACAATTAACACACGTTTCTGTACAATAATATACTGCTTATTATATACAATAATGTGTAAGTATATATTATACTGTATGTGTAAATATTCAAGATTCATGTACTGTATATCTTATTATAGTTTCTTAACATGTATTATTTATACTATTTAATTAAGGTCATGGATGTGCCTTATTTATTTATTTATTTATTTATTCTGTACACATCTGTAAATAGTTAAGTATTTGTTTAGTATGTTTCTCACATGTGTAACACATCTGGCAAATAACATCTGAAATTGAGCTGAAATTCAAGTGTCTGGATTTTATTGCAATTTAATCGGATCTTACCAGATATCTTAACATGTGGTTTACACAAACATTTAAATAATCTGATTATTGTAGACATGGGATAATAATCAGATGTCAGTGCAATCATGTAAATGTCAATTAAATTGTTAATGCTGTGCATTCATTAATATATTTTAGCTTTAAGATTAAAACTCAACAATTACTACTACTACTCTTATTAATACTAATACTACTAACATTACTACTACAACAACTACTACTGCTGCTACTACTATAACTAGTACAACTAGTACTACAACTACTGCTGCTGCTGCTGCTACTACTATCACTACAACTACTACTGGTACTACTACTAATAATAGGAAATGTTGCTCTGTGATCATTTGATGTGTGTTGTGTTAAATCTATTTATGTTAATTAATCTGCATTTTGTTTCGCAGCATTTTTGTTTATACACATAAATAAATTAAAGAATTTAATTAAATTAGAAAAAAAAAATAAACATGCCCAACAGATGATGTAGATAATTTCTAATTATTTATATATCTATATTTTGTCTTTTATTTCCTCCTTCTCTGTTATACCACCGAAGGAGAGCTGGATGCAGATGCGGTGCAAAAATCCGTCACTTTATTAGGAATATGCAAAGTTATCGGAACAGGACAAAATCGCTAGGCTAAAGCAGGTCACAAAACAGGCAAAGTTCAAAATATCAGCAAACAGATATGGCAAGGGCATAGTGTTCAAAAAACCAGAAACAGTCCCACAGGGATTAGGCAATAATCTGTAATCCAAAAGTACTTAGCAGAGTTCAAAACCAGATAAACAGTCCAGAGAAGAGTTGCTCGGTATTGTTGGAACACAGGAACAAACGAATACTTCGCGACGAGCGCGACAAACTAAAGTCCTTAAATACTGTGCTTGTGAACAAACTAGGAAATTATAAACAGGTGTGCAATCAGAAGGTGGGTGACTGAGCGTGGGAGTGACGGAGTGTCCCGGGTAGTGTAGTCCGTGGCGGCCATGTCTGTAGACCTCCGAGCATGCTGAGAAGTGTAGTGGTGTGCGTGTGAGTGCGAGTTGGTGGCGGCCATGTTCGTAGGCCGCTGTGAATTCTGGGAAATGGAGTCGCGCTCGTGGCGCGACCTAACATTCTCTTGTTAGCTTTAGTTATATAAAGCACTTTGAATTTCCTTCGTGGATGTAATTTGCCGTATAAAACTTACAGCCAGATGTTTTTATTGGATAATTGCTGACCTCAGATCATGATCAGATTATCTGCACACATGTAAACACACTGAGTGTAATAATGTAGGTGTTAATCGAATAGTGTGTAAATGTTGTAGATTTACTAACAGATTTTAGTTTGAAGGTTGAAACTGAAGCCGAAGCCTCTCTGAGGAAAATATCTCTAATAATCATTTCTGCAATAGGAAATGTTACACATGGAGATGATGTACAGCTCTGACACTGTGGGGTGTAAAATCCTCCTCTCCTCCTCCTGACTCACCGCCTATAAATCACACACACACACACATACACACACACACACACACACACACACACACACTGAGCAGAGTGGAGGGAGCGTCAGTGTGTGAGCGCTCACACAGCCATGCATCCACACACACCGAGCGAGGCGAGTTCAGACGAGTGAGTGCAGCATAGAGAGGACGGATGTGAACGTGAATGTGAACATCACTGAGGTTCTCGGAGAGCTTCAGTCCACTCTCACCTCACAGCTCATCACCTCGCTGCTGCTCGGAGCATTCATTCTCTTTGCCATTTTGGGAAACACATGTGTCATCGCCGCCATTGCTTTGGAACGATCTTTCCAGAATGTGGCTAATTACTTAATTGGCTCGTTAGCGGTGTAACGTCTGACGGTATCCAAACTGATTTCTGAATTAACCAGAACTTAACATAAAAAGTTTCACCACTCAGGTGACCGAGAGTAACCCCTCGGTCTTCTGCTGCCAGATGCCATCGGAATGCTACAGGGGGGAGCACGACCCCCCTCTTCAGATATACACACACACACACACAGAACTTACACCCACAATAGAGAAACCTTTCATGAACCTAACGGGTGTGAATGTCTGGAAAACGTCAAGATTAGGTTCATCAACAGGGGTCAACTAGGGTTAGGTTTAGAGTAAGGGTTAGAGGTTAGGGCTTAAGGTTAGGATTAGGGAGTTGAGGTTAGAATTATTGTTAGGTTTAGGGTAAGGGTTAGCGGTTGGGGTTAGGGCTTAGGGTTAGGGGATTAAGGTTAGGATTAGGTTTAGGGTAAGGGTTAGCGGTTAGGGTTAGGGATTAGGATTAGGGTTAGGGCCTGAGGTTAGGGTTAGGGGATTAAGTTTAGGGTAAGAGTTAGCGGTTAGGGTTAGGGTTTAGGATTAGGATTAGGGGATTAGGGTTAGGGCTTGAGGTTAGGATTAGGGCTTGAGGTTAGGGTTAGGGGATTAAGGTTAGGATTAGGTTTAGGGTAAGGGTTAGCGGTTAGGGCTTAGGGTTAGGATTAGGGGATTAAGGCTAGGATTAGGGTTAGGGGTTGAGATTAGGGGGTGTTTTAGGAGGGTGCGCGCTAACCCATGTGCACAGGCCATCAATGTCGCTCACTCAACTGCATTCACTTGTCATTCAGGCCTTGGGGGTATATAGTGCCCAATTTACTAATCCAAATTCTCTCTGCTCTTTTTCTCTGGGGTACGGACCACTGCGGGTCGGCCTGCAGGACCGTGACCCGGAAGGATTCCCATCCGTGCTGAAGGAAATGTTGAACCAGGTAAGTATTTTTTTCTTTTCCTTTCAGGATATTGTGTTTGTGTTGTGTCATTCTGACCAGAATGGTGTTGCTCGTCTCTCCCACATATTGGGCTCCACATTGTTTGCAGCTGATGAGGTACACGCAGTTTTTGCTGTGTACCGTGCCCGATCGGTGAGTATCGAAAACCTCTTTTGTGAGTTTGTTTTGTACATACTCGTACTGTTCCAAATATTGACCGTGATGCTAGGGTTTTGTGTTGTGAAGGGGATGAAGTTTGGCTCTAATGAGGTGGTCCTGTAGACTTTTGTTTTTCCTGTATGCTGCAATAACTTTGTGGTCCTTAAATAATTGTGTTTGTCCCAATATGTGCTGGAAGTTAGACCTCACCTCTCTGGTCAGTCTCGTAGCGGCCGAGGAGTACGTCAGGACGAAGGGCACGCTGCTACCCTCCGCCTGGGCCCTTCTTACCAGGTAAGATTTAAAAACCTTCCTCAAGAAGGACCTGTTGTATCCTCTGGGCCTGAGTGCCCTGAAGAGGATCCGTGTCGCTTCCATAAAGTCCCGTTCCTGGGTGCATATGCGCCGGAACCTAAGGAGTTGTGACTTGACCAGGCCGGAGTAAGTGTGTTTGGGGTGGAAACTCTTCTTATGTAGAAGGGCATGTGTGTCGGTTTCCTTGAAGAAGACTTTTATATCTAATTTGTGCGTCGAATTAAAATTTGGGCCTTTGTAAGTTGTGGTGTCCAAAAAGTCTACTGATAGCTGACTGGTGGTGGATTTTAATTTTATAGACGGGTTATGGTTGTTTAGTGTGGCCAAAAATTCCCCGAACTCCGCTTCTGAGTGAGTCCATACTCCCCAGATGTCATCCAAATATCTATAATAATGGAGGGGCCGTTTGTGGCATCGGGATAAGGCCGAAGCCTCCCACTCTGCCATAAATATGTTGGCGTAGGCCGGGGCAAACTTCTTGCCCATCGCCGTGCCTTTAATCTGTAGGAAGGATTCCCCGTTGAACTCGAAATCATTCCTATTTAGATTAACGTCCAATAATTGTATGAGCTCCTTATCAGGCCTTGAGGTGTCAGGGTTTTTTTGGAAAATATTTTTTATTGCCTGTATGCCTTCCTGGATATCTATGTTAGTGTAAAGGCTATCTATGTCCATAGTGAACAAGATAGCCTTTTGGGGAATTTCTAGTCCTTTGACCTTCTGGACGAAATCGTAGGTGTCTTTAATGTAGCTGGGGTGACCAATTGAAAGGGGGTTTAAATAATAATCTAAAAATTCGGCCGTATAGTACTTCTCGCTGCCGCAATCCGATACTATAGGCCTTCCTGGGGGAATTTCGTGGGGTTTGCTCCATTTGGCTGGGTCTTTATGAATTTTGGGGAGCATGTAAAATCTCCTACTTCTAGGCTCCCCGTTCCCCAACATGTAGGACTTTTGTTTGGCATTAACAAATTTTTTTAAATATAGGGATTGGACTATTTTTTGAATTATAGGAATTGTGTCTAAATAAATGGGCCTATCTAATTTCATATAATATTTTGGGTCATTTAATTGTCTGTACCCCTCCCATAAGTATTGCGCTCGGTCCCATATCACTATAGCGCTGCCCTTGTCCGCAGGTTTAATGACAATCTCATTATTGTCCCTGAGCTGTTTTAGGGCATTCATTTCCTCCGGAGTGAGGTTAGGCGCTTCCTGGAATGGCCTGAAATGTTTTCTCAGGTATTTCAGGTCCGTTTCAAATAATGTGTGGAGTTCTGTAGGTAATTTGTCTGCGGGTGGGACCCAGTCCGATTTGGGTGTGAATGGAGGGGGACTTGATTCTGTGTCTTTTTGGAAATAAGCTGCCAATTTAAGTCGCCTATGGTATTGTTGCAGGTCAAATTGTGTTTGCATTTGTTGGCGTTTCCTGCTAATTTTATCTGATGGGATAAAGGTCAACCCTCTATCGAGCAGGCTAAGTTGTGGGGGACTAATATGGAATTTTTTTGATAAAATTATAACATTACGATTCCCCTCCTGTGCATGCAGGCTTATGGGGAGATTTAATTTAAATACTGGAGCCAGTGCTGAAGCATGTTTCTGGCTGTGTCCACCGTCCAGTGAATATTATCACTTTCGGTGTGGAATTCTGATCTGGACAGGGCCGGAATATGTTTTAGGTTGGCGCAGATATAGGTGTTTAGTGTGGTCAACTGCGTCTGCTCCTTTGTCGGGAGCATGCCTGAAAAGTTCACCTCTGGGACCCAAATTTGTGCCAGAGGGAACTTTTCTTTGGCCGCTCGTAAGGCCGCCTGCATCTGTTTGATCGCGGTGTCTTTGGCGTTCTGTGTCCGGCTGTTAATGCCCAGTGATAACACCACGTGTTCCACATCTGTGGAGACAGCGTTTTTAGTAATTACGGCCTCCATGTGTCTGAATGTAGCCCCCGGATAGCTCTCTATTTGGAGGTCCGCATTTTTAAACGGTGGAATTTTGGACAGATTGGAGTCACCGATAATGAGCCATTTTTTACGGACAGTGAGCTTCCATTCAACCATTTTCCTGGGCGTGTTTATGTGTCTATTCGGCCCGTCCTCCTGGGAGTCACGCTGTACCCCAGAAGGTAGGCCGAATTGGACACTGAAGCGGGCCTGTGTGGCTGTCCTAAGGCTAGTGACCTTGTTGGGGCTTAGGGTCACCCTTTGTGAGCCACAATTAACCTGTTCGCACTCCTCTTGGTCCTCAATGAGGACGAGGTCTTGTTCTTGTCTGACACAGGGGTTGGAACATAAGTGAGGAGTGCGTTTTTCTTTTGGGGAGGCCGGGAGATTGAATGGCATGTCTGACTGGCTGTCCGAGTCCTCCTCTCTGATAGGGGACCACTCGTTCAGTGGGTCTGTCATGGTGGATACTGTTTTTGATGGCTTTTTTCTTACTGCCAGGGTGGATGTTTCAGACTGGGAGTGTACATCCGACCCAGTGTGCACCAATGCCTGCACCGTAACGGTTCTAGCCGTCACGTTTTCTGGGAGAGGAGGAGCAGGAGGGCAAGTTTGGGTCTCCTCTTCCTCCCTCATCCCTTCTGAATCGGCAGTGGGAGCTGGGGTCTGCCATTTCTCCCCAACCAACCTGTGGGCCTCGTGTAACGTTTTATCTTTCAGTCTTCTACCAATACCACGTTTCGCCCACAGGATGGCAGTATTGAAACATTCCTCCCAGCCCTTGGAAGGAACATGCTGAAGTTTATCCATTTCTTCCACCAATGCGTCCTCATAATGGTTTTTAAGGATCAGCATGGTGGTGTAGGCCCAGTTTTTGGCATTGCCATCAATAAGGGATTGTGTTGTGGGGTTTGGCAAAGCCGGTTTGATGACCTCAGAAAGGTGTTTCTCAATTTTATTAATTGCTGGAGGCTGTTCCTGGCCAATATTATTTTTGTGGTGCACTAATTTGATGATTTTAAATAGGGAACGGGTTTTCATTACAAAATCGGGGTCATCTGAATAGGTCTTTGGCTTTGTGTTTTGTCTCTGATATGTGTTTTTATTTTGCAGGTGTGAACGTACGGGCCACGTTCTGTCCTGCACCCTCTCCCTTGGTTCCTTCATGAAGGATCTCTGCCTGGACATGAATGTAACGGGCACAAAACGGGTCCGGGGTTCAAAAAATTGTGGTCTGTCAGACCGCTGATAGGACTGACTATGGTAAGCCAGGGGCGCCCTCATGTGGCCCCCATATTTAACAGCGTCTGCATAAGAGAACACTCTCTCCCTCTGTGCATGACGCTCAGTGCTGCGGAACGGACGGGGCATAGGCCCGGCTGTGCCCTGAACGGCACGCCTGCGTCCACGGGTGACAACAGTCCAACCATCTCTTTCTGGCAGAACCATGTTGTAGCAAATTTACTGAAATTTTCAAATGTGCAATTAAAGCAAGGATTTGAAAAAAAATCGATCAGGTAAGTATCACTAAATTTGTCCTTTGTGACTTTGTGTGAAATATAAAATCAATAAATAAAACCAGATAAATACAACCCAATTGGTCTTGTGTGTTTTTTTGTTGTTGAAATCAAATGAAATCAAATTGTTTTTCTGATCTGTTATTAACTTTAAAAATTAGAAAATTGAACAAGCCGTTGCAACGTTTCGGTTCTCTCAGAACCTTCTTCAGGCAGGCTTGTTCTGATTTTCAAAAGAATATATAAATTGAAATATAAAAAAAATAAAGAAATGAAAATAAACAAATGTATATTGAGAAGCAGAATAATAAGCTTTGAAATGTAAAAGGTGTTATAGGCTTTCTCTCTCAGAGTTGGAAGCAGTGAATGAAATTCTGAGGCCTCAGTTGTCCCATATTATGGTGTGGGGGCGGGACTCAGTTTGAATGAGCCAATCGGAGCCTGTCCATTGTTCCAGTTTGAAAAGAAACAGCTTAGAGCCAATCAGAAAAATAGCTGCCTTTTCAAAAATTGTGGAAGGGCTTTTTTTGAATTTTTGAATATAAAATATTAGTGTTTTTTATATACATATATATATATATATGTGTGTGTGCATATTTAAAAAAATGAAGGAATATATATATTAAAAAAATGTTCTTATATCTACATATATATTTTTTAAAATATATATATATATATACATATATACACACATATATATATATATATATATATATATATATACATATATATATATATATATATATATATATATATATATACACACACATATATATTAGGGTTGCCATAAGCACTTCCCTCTAACTTAAATCCACCCATTTTTCCATGTTCCAGTGTGTTTTATTATAATTAAAATAAAAAAATAAAAAAGCAGACTAATTGTAAGATAAGTTTTGTACAGTTGAGTTTACTGCCAACATGAGGCACGGGCTGGTTAGGTTTAGGGTAAGGGTTAGCGGTTGGGGTTAGGGCTTAGGGTTAGGGGATTAAGGTTAGGATTAGGTTTAGGGTAAGGGTTAGCGGTTAGGGTTAGGGATTAGGATTAGGGTTAGGGCCTGAGGTTAGGGTTAGGGGATTAAGTTTAGGGTAAGAGTTAGCGGTTAGGGTTAGGGCTTAGGGTTAGGATTAGGGGATTAGGGATAGGATTAGGGTTAGGGCTTGAGGTTAGGATTAGGGCTTGAGGTTAGGGTTAGGGGATTAAGGTTAGGATTAGGTTTAGGGTAAGGGTTAGCGGTTAGGGTTAGGGCTTAGGGTTAGGATTAGGGGATTAGGGATAGGATTAGGGTTAGGGCATGAGGTTAGGATTAGGGCTTGAGGTTAGGGTTAGGGGATTAAGGTTAGGATTAGGTTTAGGGTAAGGGTTAGCGGTTAGGGTTAGGGCTTAGGATTAGGATTAGGGGATTAAGGCTAGGATTAGGGTTAGGGGTTGAGATTAGGGGGTTAGGGTTAGGGTTAGGGGTTAGGGGTTAGGGTTAGGTTTAGGGTAAGAGTTAGTGGTTAGGGTTAGGGCTTAGGGTTAGGATTAGGGGATTAGGGTTAGGATTAGGGGATTAGGGTTAGGATTAGGGCTTGAGGTTAGGGTTAGGGCTTGAGGTTAGGGTTAGGGGATTAAGGTTAGGATTAGGTTTAGGGTAAGGGTTAGCGGTTAGGGTTAGGGTTTAGGGTTAGGATTAGGGGATTAAGGCTAGGATTAGGGTTAGGTAGTTGAGATTAGGGTTAGGTTTAGGGTAGGGGTTGGGGGTTAGGGTGAGGGCTTGGGGTTAGGGGATTAAGGTTAGAATTAGGTTTGGGGAAAGGGTTAGCTGTTAGGGTTAGGGATTAGGATTAGGGTTAGGGCCTGAGGTTAGGGTTAGGGGATTAAGTTTAGGGTAAGAGTTAGCGGTTAGGGTTAGGGCTTAGGGTTAGGATTAGGGGATTAGGGTTAGGATTAGGGGATTAGGGTTAGGATTAGGGCTTGAGGTTAGGGTTAGGGCTTGAGGTTAGGGTTAGGGGATTAAGGTTAGGATTAGGTTTAGGGTAAGGGTTAGCGGTTAGGGTTAGGGCTTAGGGTTAGGATTAGGGGATTAAGGCTAGGATTAGGGTTAGGGAGTTGAGGTTAGGATTAGGGTTAGGGGATTGAGGTTAGGGTTAGGGGTTGAGATTAGGGTTAGGGGGTGTTTTAGGAGGGTGCGCGCTAACCCATGTGCACAGGCCATCAATGTCGCTCACTCAACTGCATTCACTTCTCATTCAGGCCTTGGGGGTATATAGTGCCCAATTTACTAATCCAAATTCTCTCTGCTCTTTTTCTCTGGGGTACGGACCACTGTGGGTCGGCCTGTAGGACCGTGACCCGGAAGGATTCCCATCCGTGCTGAAGGAAATGTTGCACCAGGTAAGTATTTTTTTCTTTTCCTTTCAGGATGTTGTGTTTGTGTTGTGTCATTCTAACCAGAATGGTGTTGCTCGTCTCTCCCACATATTGGGCTCCACATTGTTTGCAGCTGATGAGGTAAACACAGTTTTTGCTGTGTACCGTGCCCGATCGGTGAGTATTAAAAACCTCTTTTGTGATTTTGTTTTGTATATATTCGTTTTGTTCTAAATATTGACCGTGATGTTTGGGTTTTGTGTTGTAAAGGGAATGGAGTTTAGCTCTAATGAGGTGGTCCTGTAAACTTTTGTTTTTCCTGTATGCTGCAATAACTTTATGGTCCTTGAATATTTGTGTTTGTCCCAATATGTGCTGGAAGTTGGCCCTTATCTCTCTGGTCAGTTTCGTAGAGGCCGAGGAGTACGTCAGGACGAAGGGCACGCTGTTACCCTCCGCCTGGGCCCTTCTTACCAGGTAAGATTTAAAAACCCTCCTTAAGAAGGACCTGTTGTATCCTCTGGGCCTGAGTGCTTTGAAGAGGACGTGTGTCGCCTCTCTAAAGTCCCGTTCCTGGGTGCAAATTCGACGGAACCTGAGGAGTTGTGACTTGACCAGGCCGGAGTAAGTATGTTTGGGGTGGAAACTCTTTTTATGTAGTAGGGCATGTGTGTCGGTTTCTTTAAAGAAGACCTTTGTATCCAGTATGTGTGATGAATTGAAATCTGGGCCTTTGTAAGTTGTGGTGTCCAAAAAGTCTACTGATAGCTGACTGGTGGTGGATTTTAATTTTATGGAAGGGTTATGGTTGTTTAGTGTGTCCAAAAATTCATCGAACTCCTCTTCCGAGTGAGTCCATACTCCCCAGATGTCGTCCAGATATCTAAAATAATGGAGGGGCCGTTTGTGGCATCGGGATAAGGCCGAATCTTCCCATTCTGCCATGAATATGTTGGCATAGGCCGGGGCAAACTTTTTGCCCATCGCCGTGCCTTTAATCTGTAAGAAAAATTCCCCGTTAAATTCAAAGTCGTTTCTGTTTAAATTTATATCTAATAGTTGGATGAGCTCCTTATCGGGCCTTAAGGGGTCAGGGTTTTTTTGGAAAACATTTTTGATGGCCTGTATTCCTTCTCGGATATCAATATTAGTGTAAAGGCTATCTATGTCCATAGTGAACAAGATAGCCTTTTGGGGAATTTTAAGTCCTTTGACTTTCTGTACAAAGTCGTACGTGTCTTTAATGTAGCTGGGGTGGCCAATCGAAAGGGGATTTAAATAATAGTCTAAAAATTCGGCCGTATAGTACGTTTCGCTGCCGCAATCCGATACTATAGGCCTTCCTGGGGGAATTTCATGAGGCTTGCTCCATTTGGCTGGGTCTTTATGAATTTTGGGGAGCATGTAAAATCGCCTACTTCTAGGCTCCCCGTTCCCCAATAGGTAGGATTTTTGTTTGGCATTAATAAATTTTTTTAAATATAGGGATTGGACTATTTTTTGAATTTTGGGAATTGTGTCTAAATAAATGGGTCTATTTAATTTCCTATAATAATTTGGGTCATTCAATTGCCTATACCCCCTCCCATAAATATTGTACTCGGTCCCATATCACTATAGCGCTGCCTTTGTCTGCAGGCTTAATGACAATCTGTTTATTGTCCTTTAATTGTTTTAGAGCGTTAATCTCCTCCTGAGTGAGGTTAAGCTCTTCCTGGGACGGTCTAAAATGTTTTTTGAAAAATTCCAGATCCCTTTCAAATAATGTGTGAAGTTCTGTGGGTAATTTGTCTGCGGGTGGGACCCAGTCCGATTTGGGTGTGAACGGAGGGGGATTCAAGTCTGTGTCATTTTTGAAATATGCTGCCAATTTGAGTCGTCTATGGTATTGTTGCAGGTCAAATCGTGTCTGAATTTGTTGGTGTTTTGTGCTGATGTTATTGGATGGGATAAACGTCAAACCCCTATCAAGTAGGCTAAGTTGTGGGGGAGTAATACGGAATTTTTTTGATAAAATTATAACGTTTCGATTCCCCTCCTGTGCACGCAGGCTTGTGGGGAGATTTAATTTAAATGCTGCAGCCAGTGCTGGAGCATGCTTCTGGCTGTGTCCACCGTCCAGTGAATGTTGTCACTTTCGGTGTGGAATTCCGACCTGGACAGGGCTGGAATATGTTTGATGTTAGCACAGATATAGGTGTTTAAGGTGGTCAATTGTGTCTGCTCCTTCGTTGGGAGCATGCCTGAAAAGTTCACCTCTGGGACCCAAATTTGTGCCAGAGGGAACTTTTCTTTGGCCGCTCGTAAAGCCGCCTGCATCTGTTTAATGGCGGTGTCCTTGGCGTTCTGTGCCCGGCTATTGATGCCCAATGACAGCACGACATGTTCCACGTCAGTGGAGACAGCGTTTTTTTGTATCACGGCCTCCATATGTCTGAACGTGGCACCCGGATAGCTTTCTATTTGGAGGTCCGAGTTCTTAAATGGCGGGATTTTGGACAAATTGGAGTCCCCGATAATGAGCCATTTTTTCCGGACAGATAGCTTCCATTCGACCATTTTTCTGGGCGTGTTTATGTGTCTATTCGGCCCATCCTCCTGGGAGTCACGTTGTACTCCCGAGGGTAGGCCGAATTCGACACTGAAGCGGGCCTGTGTGGCTGTCCTGAGGCTGGTGACCTTATCTGGGCTTAGGGTCACCCTTTGTGAGCCCGAATTGCCCTGTTCACACTCCCCTTGGTCCTCAATGAGGATGGGGTCTTGTTCCAGTCTGACACAGGGATTGGAACGCAAGTGAGGAGTGCGTCGTTCTTTTGGGGAGGCCGGGAGATTAAAAGGCACATCTGATTGGCCGTCCGAGTCCTCCTCTCTAATAGGGGACCAATCGTTCAGTGGGTCTGTCATGGTGGATGCTGTTTTGGATGGATTTTTTACTGCTATAGGGGTGGGCATTTCTGAATGGGAGTGTGCATCTGACCCAGTGTGCACCAACGCCTGCACTGTAACGGTTGTAGCCATCACATTTTCTGGGAGAGGAGGAGCCGGAGGGCAAGTTTGGGTCTCCGCTTCCTCCCTCCTCCCTTCAGAATCGGCAGCAGGAGCAGGGGTCTGCCATTTCTCCCCTACCAACATGTGAGCCTCGTGTATCGATTTATCCTTAAGCCTTTTCCCAATACCACGTTTCGCCCACAGGATGGCAGTATTAAAGCACGCCTCCCAGCCCTGGGAAGGAACATGCTGAAGCTTGGCCATTTCTTCCACCAGTGCGTCTTCATAATGCTGTTTAAGTATCAGCATGGTGGTATAGGCCCAGTTTTTGGCATTGCCTTCAATAAGGGCTTGTGTTGTAGGGTTTGGCAATGCTGGTTTGATGACCTCTGACAGGTGTTTTTCAATTTTAGTAATCGCAGGAGGCTGTTCCTGGTGAGTATTGTTTTTGTGGTGTACTAGTTTAATGATTTTAAATAATGTACGGGTTTTAATGACAAAATCAGGGTCATCCGAATGTGTTTTGGGCTTTGTGTTTTGTTTCTGATATGTATTTTTATTTTGCAGGTGTGAACGAATCGCCCATGTTCTGTTCTGCACCCTCTCCCTTGGTTCCTTCATGAAGGATTTTTGTTTGGACATGAACGTATCGGGCCCAAAACGGGCCCGGGGTTCAAAAAATTGTGGTCTACCAGACCGCTGATAAGACTCAGTACGGTAAGTCAGGGGTGCCCTCATGTGGCCCCCATATTTAACTGCATCTGCATAAGAGAACACTCTCTCCCTCTGTGCATGACGCTCAGTGCTGCGGAATGAACGGGGCATAGGCCCGGCTGTGCCCTGAATGGCACGCCTGCGTCCACGGGTGACAAGAGTCCAACCGTCTCTCTCTGGCAGAACCATGTTTTTGGAGAATTAACACGAATTTCTAAATGTGAAATTAAAGGAAGGATCTGAAAAAAAAAAAATATATATATATATATATATATATATCAGGTAAGTATAACTCAATTTGTCAAGTTTGACCTTGTGTAAAAGAAAAAAATAAATAAATCCAAATAAATGTAATCCAATTTGGTCTTGTGTTTTTTTTGTGTAATTTGTATGTGTAAGATAAATTTTTTTGAAAGAATGAACAAGCCGTTGCAACGTTTCGGTTCTCTCAGAACCTTCTTCAGGCAGGCTTGTTCTGATTTTCAAAAGAATATATAAATTGAAATATAAAAAATAAAGAAATGAAAATAAACAAATGTATATTGAGGATCAGAATAATAAGCTTTGAAATGTAAAAGGTGTTATAGGCTTTCTCTCTCAGAGTTGGAAGCAGTGAATGAAATTCTGAAGCCTCAGTTGTCCCATTTTATGATGTGGGGGCGGGACTCAGTTTGAATGAGCCAATCGGAGCCTGTCCCTTGTTCCAGTTTGAAAAGAAACAGCTTAGAGCCAATCAGAAAAATAGCTGCCTTTTCAAAAATTGTGGAAGGGCTTTTTTTGAATTTTTGAATATAAAATATTAGTGTTTTATATATATATATATATATATATATATATATATATATATATATATATATATATATATACATGTGTATATTTTAAAAAAATAAAGGAATATATATATAAAAAAATGTTCTTATATCTATATATATATTTTAAAATATATATATATATATATATATATATACATATATATATTAGGGTTGCCATAAGCACTTCCCTCTAACTTAAATCCACCCATTTTTCCATGTTCCAGTGTGTTTTATTATAATTAAAATTAAAAAATAAAAAAGCAGACTAATTGTAAGATAAGTTTTGTACAGTGAGATTACTGCCAACATGAGGCACGGGCTGGTTAGGTTTAGGGTAAGGGTTAGCGGTTAGGGTTAGGGCTTAGGGTTAGGGGATTAAGGTTAGAATTAGGTTTAGGGAAAGGGTTAGCTGTTAGGGATTAGGATTAGGGTTAGGGCCTGAGGTTAGGGTTAGGGGATTAAGTTTAGGGTAAGAGTTAGCGGTTAGGGTTAGGGCTTAGGGTTAGGATTAGGGGATTAGGGTTAGGATTAGGGGATTAGGGTTAGGATTAGGGCTTGAGGTTAGGGTTAGGGCTTGAGGTTAGGGTTAGGGGATTAAGGTTAGGATTAGGTTTAGGGTAAGGGTTAGCGGTTAGGGTTAGGGCTTAGGGTTAGGATTAGGGGATTAAGGCTAGGATTAGGGTTAGGGAGTTGAGGTTAGGATTAGGGTTAGGGGATTGAGGTTAGGGTTAGGGGTTGAGATTAGGGTTAGGGGGTGTTTTAGGAGGGTGCGCGCTAACCCATGTGCACAGGCCATCAATGTCGCTCACTCAACTGCATTCACTTCTCATTCAGGCCTTGGGGGTATATAGTGCCCAATTTACTAATCCAAATTCTCTCTGCTCTTTTTCTCTGGGGTACGGACCACTGTGGGTCGGCCTGTAGGACCGTGACCCGGAAGGATTCCCATCCGTGCTGAAGGAAATGTTGCACCAGGTAAGTATTTTTTTCTTTTCCTTTCAGGATGTTGTGTTTGTGTTGTGTCATTCTAACCAGAATGGTGTTGCTCGTCTCTCCCACATATTGGGCTCCACATTGTTTGCAGCTGATGAGGTAAACACAGTTTTTGCTGTGTACCGTGCCCGATCGGTGAGTATTAAAAACCTCTTTTGTGATTTTGTTTTGTATATATTCGTTTTGTTCTAAATATTGACCGTGATGTTTGGGTTTTGTGTTGTAAAGGGAATGGAGTTTAGCTCTAATGAGGTGGTCCTGTAAACTTTTGTTTTTCCTGTATGCTGCAATAACTTTATGGTCCTTGAATATTTGTGTTTGTCCCAATATGTGCTGGAAGTTGGCCCTTACCTCTCTGGTCAGTTTCGTAGAGGCCGAGGAGTACGTCAGGACGAAGGGCACGCTGTTACCCTCCGCCTGGGCCCTTCTTACCAGGTAAGATTTAAAAACTTTCCTCAAGAAGGACCTGTTGTATCCTCTGGGCCTAAGTGCCCTGAAGAGGATCCGTGTCGCTTCCATAAAGTCCCGTTCCTGGGTGCATATGCGCCGGAACCTGAGGAGTTGTGACTTTACCAGGCCCGAGTAAGTGTGTTTGGGGTGGAAACTCTTTTTATGTAGTAGGGCATGTGTGTCGGTTTCTTTAAAGAAGACTTTTACGTCCAATTTGTTTGTCGAATTAAAATCTGGGCCTTTGTATGTTGTGGTGTCTAGGAAGTCTACTGATAGCTGACTAGTGGTGTGTTTTAATTTTATAGAAGGGTTGTGGTTGTTTAATGTGGTCACAAATTGCTCGAACTCCTCTTCAGTGTGCGTCCATACTCCCCAGATGTCGTCCAGATACCTACAGTAATGAAGGGGCCGTTTGTGGCATCGGGGTAAGGCCGAATCTTCCCATTCTGCCATGAATATGTTGGCGTAGGCCGGGGCAAACTTTTTGCCCATCGCCGTGCCCTTAACCTGTAGGAAGAATTCCCCATTGAATTCAAAATCATTCCTACTTAAATTAATTTCTAACAATCGAATGAGCTCCTTATCGGGCCTTGAGGTGTCAGGGTTTTTTTGAAAAATATTTTTTATGGCCTGTATGCCTTCCTGGATATCGATGTTAGTGTAAAGGCTATCTATGTCCATAGTGAACAAGATAGCCTTTTGGGGAATTTCTAGTCCTTTGACTTTCTGGACAAAGTCGTATGTGTCTTTTATGTAACTGGGGTGGCCAATTGAAAGGGGGTTTAAATAAAAATCCAGGAATTCAGCCGTATAGTATGTTTCGCTGCCGCAATCCGATACTATAGGCCTTCCTGGGGGAATTTCGTGGGGCTTGCTCCATTTGGCTGGGTCCTTGTGAATTTTGGGGAGCATGTAAAACCTCCTACTTCTGGGTTCCCCGTTACCCAATAGGTAGGATTTTTGTTTGGCATTAATATATTTTTTTAAATATAGGGATTGGACTATCTTTTTAACTAGGATTGTACCGTATCTAAATAAACGGGTCTATCTAATTTCCTATAATATGTTGGATCATTTAATTGTCTATACCCCTCCCATAAGTATTGCGATCGGTCCCATATCACTATAGCGCTGCCCTTGTCTGCAGGTTTAATGACAATCTCATTATTGTCCCTGAGCTGTTTTAGGGCACTCATTTCCTCCGGAGTGAGGTTAGGCGCTTCCTGGAATGGCCTGAAATGTTTTCTCAGATATTTCAGGTCCCTTTCAATTAATGTGTGGAGTTCTGTAGGTAATTTGTCTGCGGGTGGGACCCAGTCCGATTTGGGTGTGAACGGAGGGGGATTAGATTCTGTGTCTTTTTGGAAATAAGCTGCCAATTTAAGTCGCCTATGGTATTGTTGCAGGTCGAATTGTGTTTGCATTCGTTGGCGTTTCCTGCTCATTTTACCTGACGGGATAAAGGTCAATCCTCTATCGAGCAGGCTAAGTTGTGGGGGAGTGATATGGAATTTTTGGGATAAAATTATGACATTCCGATTCCCCTCCTGTGCATGCAGGCTTGTGGGGAGATTTAATTTAAATAATGCAGCCAGTGCTGGAGCATGTTCCTGGCTGTGTCCACCGTCCAGTGAATGTTGTCACTCTCGGTGTGAAATTCTGATCTGGACAGGGCTGGAATGTGTTTCAGGTTGGCACAGATATAGGCGTTTAGGGTGGTCAACTGCGTCTGCTCCTTTGTCGGGAGCATGCCTGAAAAGTTCACCTCTGGAACCCAAATTTGTGCCAGAGGGAACTTTTCTTTAGCTGCTCGTAAAGCCGCCTGCATCTGTTTAATCGCGGTGTCTTTAGCGTTCTGTGTCCGGCTGTTAATCCCCAATGATAGGACGACGTGTTCCACGTCGGTGGAGACAGCATTTTTATTTATAACGGCCTCCATGTGTCTGAACGTGGCCCCCGGATAGCTTTCTATTTGGAGGTCCGGATTTTTAAATGGTGGGATTTTGGACAGATTGGAGTCACCGATAATGAGCCATTTTTTGCGGACCGTCAGCTTCCATTCGACCATTTTTCTGGGCGTGTTTATGTGTCTATTCGGCCCGTCCTCCTGGGAGTCACGTTGTACTCCAGAAGGAAGGCCGAATTCGACACTGAAGCGGGCCTGTGTGGCTGCCCTAAGGCTAGTGACCTTGTCGGGGCTTAGGGTCACCCTTTGTGAGCCACCAATACCCTGTTCACACTCCCCTTGGTCCTCGATGACGATGAGGTCCTGTTCCTGTCTGACACAGGGGTTGGAACGCAAGTGAGGAGTGCGTTGATCTTTTGGGGAGGCCGGGAGATTAAATGGCCCATCTGATTGGCTGTCCGAGTCCTCCTCTCTAATAGGGGACCAATCGTTCAGTGGGTCTGTCATGGTGGATACCGTTTTAGACGGTTTTACTGCTATAGGGGTGGACATTTCAGACAGCGATTGTGAGTGTGACCCAGTGTGCACCAACGCCTGCACCGTACCGGTTGTAGCCGTCGCATTTTCTGGGAGAGGAGGGGCTGGAGGGCAAGTTTGGGTCTCCGCTTCCTCCCTCCTCCCTTCAAAATCGGCAGCAGGAGCAGGGGTCTTCCATTTCTCCCCTACCAACATGTGAGCCTCGTGTATCGATTTATCCTTAAGCCTTTTCCCAATACCACGTTTCGCCCACAGGATGGCAGTATTAAAGCACGCCTCCCAGCCCTGGGAAGGAACATGCTGAAGCTTGGCCATTTCTTCCACCAGTGCGTCTTCATAATGCTGTTTAAGTATCAGCATGGTGGTATAGGCCCAGTTTTTGGCATTGCCTTCAATAAGGGCTTGTGTTGTAGGGTTTGGCAATGCTGGTTTGATGACCTCTGACAGGTGTTTTTCAATTTTAGTAATCGCAGGAGGCTGTTCCTGGTGAGTATTGTTTTTGTGGTGTACTAGTTTAATGATTTTAAATAATGTACGGGTTTTAATGACAAAATCAGGGTCATCCGAATGTGTTTTGGGCTTTGTGTTTTGTCTCTGATATATGTTTTTGTTTTGCAGGTGTGAACGAACGGGCCACGTTCTGTTCTGCACCCTCTCCCTTGGTCCCTTCATGAAGGATTTTTGTCTGGAAATAAATGTATCGGGCCCAAAACGGGCCCGGGGTTCAAAAAATTGTGGTCTACCAGACCGCTGATAGGGCTCAGTACGGTAAGTCGGAGGCGCCCTCATGTGGCCTCCATATTTAACTGCGTCTGCATAGGAGAACACTCTCTCCCTCTGTGCATGACGCTCAGTGCTGCGGAACGAACGGGGCATAGGCCCGGCTGCGCCCTGAATGGCACGCCTGCGTCCACGGGTGACAACGGTCCAACCGTCTCTCTCTGGCAGAACCATGTTTTCTAAATGTGAATTTAAAACAAGGATTTGAAAATATATAGCAGGTAAGTATAACTCAATTTGTCTTGTGACCTTGTGTAAAATAAAGGAAAACAAATCAATAAACTCAGATAAATGTATCCAAATTGGTCTTGTGTTTTTTTTGTGTAATTTGTATGTGTAAGATAAATTTTTTTGAAAAATAGAGGAATGAACAAGCCGTTGCAACGTTTCGGTTCTCTCAGAACCTTCTTCAGGCAGGCTTGTTCTGATTTTCAAAAGAATATATAAATTGAAATATAAAAAATAAAGAAATGAAAATAAACAAATGTATATTGAGGATCAGAATAATAAGCTTTGAAATGTAAAAGGTGTTATAGGCTTTCTCTCTCAGAGTTGGAAGCAGTGAATGAAATTCTGAAGCCTCAGTTGTCCCATTTTATGGTGGGGGCGGGACTCAGTTTGAATGAGCCAATCGGAGCCTGTCCCTTGTTCCAGTTTGAAAAGAAACAGCTCCCAGCCAATCAGAAATATAGCTGTCTTTTCAAAAATTGTGCAAGGGCATTTTTTGAATCTTTGAATACAAAATCCTAATGTTTTATATCTATCTATATATATATATATACATATACATATATACATACATATATACATACATATATATATATATATACATATATATATACATATACACATACACACATACATATACATACATATATACACATACACATATAATGTGCATGTATATTAAAAAAATAAAGGAATATATATTAAAAAATGTTATTATATTTATATATATATTTTAAAATATATATATATATATATATACATATATATTAGGGTTGCCATAAGCACTTCCCTCTAACTTAAATCCACCCATTTTTCCATGTTCCAGTGTGTTTTATTATAATTAAAATTAAAAAATAAAAAAGCAGACTAATTGTAAGACAAGTTTGTTACAGTGAGATTACTGCCAACATGAGGCACGGGCTGGTTAGGTTTAGGGTAAGGGTTAGCGGTTAGGGTTAGGGCTTAGGGTTAGGGGATTAAGGTTGGGATTAGGTTTAGGGTAAGGGTTAGCGGTTAGGGTTAGGGATTAGGATTAGGGTTAGGGCCTGAGGTTAGGGTTAGGGGATTAAGTTTAGGGTAAGAGTTAGCGGTTAGGGTTAGGGCTTAGGGTTAGGATTAGGGGATTAGGGTTAGGATTAGGGGATTAGGGTTAGGATTAGCGCTTGAGGTTACGGTTAGGGCTTGAGGTTGGGGTGAGGGGATTAAGGTTAGGATTAGGTTTAGGGTAAGGGTTAGCGGTTAGGGTTAGGGCTTAGGGTTAGGATTAGGGGATTAAGGCTAGGATTAGGGTTAGGGAGTTGAGGTTAGGATTAGGGTTAGGGGATTGAGGTTAGGGTTAGGGGTTGAGATTAGGGTTAGGGGGTGTTTTAGGAGGGTGCGCGCTAACCCATGTGCACAGGCCATCAATGTCGCTCACTCAACTGCATTCACTTGTCATTCAGGCCTTGGGGGTATATAGTGCCCAATTTACTAATCCAAATTCTCTCTGCTCTTTTTCTCTGGGGTACGGACCACTGCGGGTCGGCCTGCAGGACCGTGACCCGGAAGGATTCCCATCCGTGCTGAAGGAAATGTTGGACCAGGTAAGTATTTTTTTCTTTTCCTTTCAGGATATTGTGTTTGTGTTGTGTCATTCTGACCAGAATGGTGTTGCTAGTCTCTCCCACATATTGGGCTCCACATTGTTTGCAGCTGATGAGGTACACGCAGTTTTTGCTGTGTACCGTGCCCGATCGGTGAGTATTGAAAACTTCTTTTGTGAGTTTGTTTTGTACATACTCGTACTGTTCCAAATATTGACCATGATGTTTGGGTTTTGTGTTGTGAAGGGGATGGAATTTGGCTCTAATGAGGTAGTCCTGTAAACTTTTGTTTTTCTTGTAAGCTGCAATAACTTTGTGGTCCTTAAATATTTGTGTTTGTCCCAATATGTGCTGGAAGTTAGCCCTTACCTCTCTGGTCAGTTTCGTAGCGGCCGAGGAGTACGTCAGGACGAAGGGCACACTGATACCCTCCGCCTGGGCCCCTCTTACCAGGTATGACTTAAAAACTTTCCTCAAGAAGGACCTGTTATATCCTCTGGGCCTGAGTGCCTTGAAGAGGATCCGTGTCGCTTCTCTAAAATCCCGTTCCTGGGTGCATATGCGCCGGAACCTGAGGAGTTGTGACTTAACCAGGCCGGAGTAAGTGTGTTTAGGGTGGAAGCTCCTTTTATGCAGTAGGGCATGTGTGTCGGTTTCCTTAAAAAAAACTTTTGTGTCCAATGTGTGTGATGAATTGAAATCCGGACCTTTGTATGTTGTGGTGTCCAAAAAATCTACCAATATCTGATTGGTGGTGGATTTTAATTTTATGGATGCGTTGTGGTTATTAAGTGTGACCAAAAATTCCTCGAACTCCTCTGCCGAGTGAGTCTAGGGTTAGGGTTAGGGTTAGGGTTAGGGTTAGGGTTAGGGAAAATGGCCGAGGCCCAAGGCCAATCTACGTCTGGGCCCAAGAATAAGGATTAGGGTAAGGGTTAAGGTTAGGGGGTTAGGGGGATAGGGTTAGGAAGTTAGGGTTAGGGTTGGGGTAATGGTTAGGGTTAGGATTAGGGGGGTTAGGGTTAGGGGAGTTGGGGTTAGGGTTAGGGAACTAGGGTTAGGACTAGGAGGTTAGGGTTAGGGGATTAGGGTTAGGACGATTAGGGTTAGGGTTAGGGTTAGGGTTAGGGTTAGGGTTAGGGTTAGGGTTAGGGTTAGGGTTAGGGAAAATGGCCGAGGCCCAAGGCCAATTTACGTCTGGGCCCAAGAATAAGGATTAGGGTAAGGGTTAAGGTTAGGGGGTTAGGGGGATAGGGTTAGGAAGTTAGGGTTAGGGTTGGGGTAATGGTTAGGGTTAGGATTAGGGGGGTTAGGGTTAGGGGAGTTGGGGTTAGGGTTAGGGAACTAGGGTTAGGACTAGGAGGTTAGGGTTAGGGGATTAGGGTTAGGGTTAGGTGGTAAGGGTTAGGGGATTAGGGTTAGGACGGTTAGGGTTAGGGTTAGGTGGTAAGGGTTAGGGGATTAGGGTTAGGGTTGAGGGTAGTGGGGTTAGGGTTAGGATTAGGAGGGTTGGGATTAGGGTTAGGGTTAGGGGTTAGGGTTAGGGTTAGGGGTAAGGGTTAGGGATCAGGGTTAGGATTGGGGTGGGGCTAGGGGGTTAAGGTAAGAGGTAAAGGTTAGGGTTATGGTTGGGGGGGGGGGGGGGGTTTGGGTTTGAAACTCAGACCCAAACAAGCCCGGAGCCTACGTTGTGCACCGGCCTACCCCAAGTCATTAATCACAGCCACTCCCGTTCCATGTTGTAGTTAGATGTACCCATCATCTATATCACCCTCAACTGTTCATTAAGTCCCCATGGATGCATAGAGCTTAGTTTGTTTATCCAGTCCTTCTCTATCCTTTTCCTCATGTTGTGGGTCCACAACCTGTTGTACTGTAACCCCATGACCTTAAGGGATGCAAGGCCATGCCTTATGAAGTGCTGGACAATGAGGGTGTGGGATTCTTTTTTGTGATTAATATTGTATCGGTGTTGTGTCATTCTGGTCGCCAAGGTATTCCTAGTCTCCCCCACATATTGTAAACCACATTTTGTGCAATAAATTAGGTATATGCAGTTGGAGACGTCATGTTTCAGGGCTGGCCAAATACTAAAAACCATTTTTGTTCGTGGATTTGTTATCCAACGTTTAGGTCTAAATTCACTGAGTGGGGTGGACCTACTCTTGGTCCTCTGCAATGTGGGCAACCTACTACGGACTAATAAGTCTTTCAAATTCCTGTTTTTTCTGTAGGCCGAAATGATCTTATGATTGTCCAGCACTCGGGCATCAGTCAAAAACTTATTGAAATTGCTTTTCAGCATTTTGTTCAAAATCACACTACCTCTCGAAAAGGTGGTGATCAACGGGATAATGTCTCTCTTGTCGTCCTCCTTACTAGTGAGGAACTTTTTCAGGCAGCCCCTTAGGAAGGATCGGGAGTATCCCCGTTTCCGGAGTGCCTGGAAAAGGGTTTTTGTGGCATTCCGGAATTCGTCAGGTTGGGTGCAAATTCTATGAAATCTCTGCAGTTGAGACTTAACAATGCCTTTAAATGTATGTTTGGGATGATAGCTAGATTTAAACAGCAAGGCATGTGTATCAGTGTCCTTGAAATAGACCTTGACATCCAGTTTGTGTGTTTCAGAGAAATTCTCCCCCTTGTAGGTTACGGTATCCAGAAAATTTACTTCTGTTTTGTGTAGGGTGTACTTGATGTTGATGGATCGATGAAAATGATTCAGATGATTGGCGAATTGTTCAAATTCATCCTCGGTACCAGCCCAGACTCCCCAGATGTCATCCAAAAATCTATAATAATGTAAGGGTTTAGTGTGCCAAGCAGCCAATGCTGCTTCCTCCCATCGCGCCATGAAAATGTTGGCATAGGAGGGGGCGAACCTCTTTCCCATAGCTGTACCCTTGACCTGGAGATAATACTTAGAATCGAATTCAAAATCGTTTTTGGTGAGATTGATTTCCAGCAATTTCAATAGTTCTTCCTCAGGTCTATTTCTGTCTGGGTACCTAGTGAACCATTCACTGACTGCTTCCAGTCCTGCCGGTGTCTCGATGTTAGTATAGAGACTATCTATGTCTACAGTAAACAGGAGGCAGTCAGGAGGAAGTAATATATTTTTTATTTTTCCTATGAAATCATAGGTGTCTTTGACGTAACTGGGGTGTCTGGTGCTAATCGGATTAAGAAAGTGTTCAATGTATTCTGCTGTGGCACACGTCTCACTTCCACAGTCAGAGACTATGGGACGGCCTGGCGGCATCTCGAAGGGGATACTCCACGACTGTTTTTCCTTGTGTATTTTAGGAAGAAGGTAGAAATATCTGGCGCGTGGATTGTCGGGTCCCATGAGGTAAGTTTCCTGTTTCTTATTTATATAGCCCTTCTTCTTCAACTCGGTAAGTATGTTCCTTACTTCCGGAACTGTTTTCAGATAAATAGGTTCATCAAGTTTTTTGTAGTATTGTTCCTGATTTAATTGACGTTCTGCCTCTTTTATGTATGCCTCTCTATCCATTATCACAGTGGCGCTACCTTTATCCGCCGGCTTGATGACAATAGCTTTGTTTTGTCGCAGTTGTTGGAGAGCACGCTTTTCCTCCCCGTCAAGGTTCGGTGTTTCCTTAAAGTTCCAGGGTACCTGCTTGCTCGCATATCTGTCTGCTCTAATTATTTTTCTTATCGCGCTAGGGACCTGGGAGAGTTTGGGTGTCCATGTGGATCTCCCGGTGAACGGGAGGGGTTCGGTCCCTTCCTCGTATCTATAGAAGGCTGTTAATAACAGTCTTCTATGGTACTGTTGTACATCTAAGGTAAGTTGTTTTTTTGTATCAAGGTCAATTTTTGGGTTTGGTACAAATGTAAGGCCCTTATTTAAAAGTTCAATTTGACTTTTTGTAGGTGTGAAGTGTTTGGATAAATTTACCACCTCATTACCTCTCTGTAGTCCCGGTTTTGGGTTTAAAGGGCCATGAAGTTTAGGTGTTGGGCCCAGTGTTGCAGCATGGCTTCTGCGCACCCTGGTGTCCAGTGGATCAGATCCCTGGTTACTTTGAATTGTGCGCTAGGTAGCTGCGGTAAGTGGGGCATGTTTTTTTGGACGTGGTCATTGATCCCGTTCAAGATGGCCTGTTCGTGTCCTTTTAGTGCTCTGGAGAAATTAATCAGTGGGATCCTGATAGCAGCATTGGGAAACTTTTCCCTCGCTGCCCTCAGGGCCCCCTGGATTTGTTTTATCGCCGTCTGCTTGAACTTTTGGTTCCGATGATTAACACCAAAAGCCAAGATGACTGTTTTTACGTCCACGTGGACCTGTGCTTTATTAATTATGTTCTCTGCGTGTCTAAATGTAGCTCCTGGGTAGCTATCAATTTGCAAATTTTCAAAATTATGTTGTGTGATCCTCCCCAGATTGGAGTCACCCAGAAGGCACCACTTTTTACGGACGCTAAGGCCCCACTCAACCATTTTCCTTTTTGTGGAAAGGTGCTTCACTGGCTTAAAAGTTTTTTGAGACCTGACAGGTGAGTCAATGGGCATGCTGCCTTGGCCAAATAGGGGTTCCGGCAAGAGACCGCCTTGTAATTCACCCCCAGAGACAGGACATGGGGAGTCCATCGGTGATAGGACCGGTATCACCTCAGGTTGTTCCCCCAGTATAATGAGAGGGTCCAGATCGGTTCCCTCGTTTGGTCCAGAGATGTCAATTTCTGCGTGAACCTCCACCAATGGTAGTGACCCACGCCGTATCTCTCTCCGCGGCTCCTGAATAAGCGGCGGAGTTATTTCCTGCGTGTTGGGGCATGGCTGTATTTCCGACAGCTCCGGGTGGGTGTCCGCATGGACGACCCCTGGATTAGCCCGCTTGGAACCCTGTGTAGTGATCCTCTGACTTTTAGTGGTTTGTCTAGACTCCCTTTGTGGCAATGCAAGGGGAAGGGAGGAGAGTGGTCGGGAGGAGAGTGGTCCCACTTCGGCCGCCCCCAGGGAAGGGGTCCCAACGCCCCGTGATAAGGGTGGGAAATCCTCTTCCACAGGAGGTCTCGTCCGCCCTGGGGTGTCTTCAATCCCGACATTTTCTTCCCGGCTCTCTGGTTTATCCCCTAATGCTTTTAGAAGAGCCTCCACCCTTGTAATTGGTCCCTCCGTGCATTTCTTTGCATATCTTTTTCGATACCACTTTTCTGCAATTTTTAGTGCGGACCTCCAATCCTCAATCATCATGTCCAGCAATGTCCCACTCTCCTGCTCTACATGTGATTCATAGTGGTCTTGCAGAATGAGGCGTGTGGTATAAGACCAATTTTTTGCATTGCCTTCCAGAAGAGACTTAGTTCGGGACGTCATATTGGCTGGCTTCACCACCCCTGTAAGGTACCGTGTGAGCCTTGAGAAAGTTGGTGGTTCGGTATCTGAATGTGTAGAGATTTTTTCCAGGTGGTGGAGTGATCGCAACAGTTCAAATAATTTTCTCACAAGGGCTCTAAATTTCTCATATTCCGGGCCTCCCCGGTTTTGCTCAATGCCCCGGTCTCTCTGATATTTTTGTGTCCTTTTGTTATTTTGATTGTTGCCTGTTTTATTCAATTGCCCCCGTTTCTGTATGGGCTCTTTATTTTTGGCAGCAGCAAAATGTCTGCCACGAGGACCCCAAGATGTAGGGTCAATGTAAGTGTGGTGTTGGGTACGCCGTGGAAAGCGTTCCCCATGTTTCCAAAAATTGTCATTGTTCCTTTTTTCAGGAAAATGAATTTGTCTGTTTCCCACAGATTGTTGTTGGTAAGGCCACTGGTATCTGTCCAGCCTCACCCAATTATTAGAAGCGTGAGGCAATTCATGCCTGTAACGTCTAACATGATAATTCCAGTGCTCATCAGGCTGGGGAAATTGTCTTCCCCACCTGGAACGTTGTTGACCGCGGTAAAACATTTTATCTCTCAGTGGCAAGTCCGTTGCAACGTTTCGGTTTGAGTAAACCTTCATCAGGCACAGACTTGCCGTAAAAAATGAATTGAACTTTGGAATCTTTTATGAAACTCAAAATTAGAGTGTATGACAGATTCCCATGTAAGAATTCAAAAAAAACTTTTGTTGTTGTTGTTGAAAAAATAAAGGGGAAAGGGGAATTAAAGCACCAAACAGTTAGTTTGGGGGGAAAAAAAAGGGGAGAAAAAAGACAAAAAGCAGAGGAAAATAAATCAAAATAATTAATTAGTTTGGGAGAAAATGGAAATAAACTCGAATGATCTGGGGAAAGAAAGAAAATGAGTCAATAACACTTAATTTAGGTGGAAAAAGGATAATGTTAAGTAGATCACTGTCTCTGATGTTGCTCTCAGCTATTCTGTCTCTCAAATGAGTGGGATCCCTGCAGCTGCTCCTTATAAACCCTGCCCACACGAGGCTCCGCCCCTGAAATTTTGAAAAATGCCTTTTCCAAAGCAACTGCTCTACTCAGGTGAGGCCCCACCCCCGAGATTTGAAAAATGCTCCTTCTAAAGCAACAGGAATATATTGATTCGAATCTACATATTTCCTTAGAAAAAATATTTTTTAATCCTTTTATATTTTAAAGGCAAAGAGAAAAAGAATTGTTTTTTTTAAAAAAAATATAATAAAATCTTCCTTTTCAAAAAATGTTTTCGTTTCTGTTTTCTTTTACAGGCAATTAAACCCCAGGTAAGTGAACAATCCAGGTAAGTATGTTTAATTTTATATTTTTTTGATTGATTTTTTTGAATCCCCTCATGGATTGGTGTTTAATCTCCAAGTAGGAGTTGTTCTGTTTTCCAGGTTCGTGGGAGATGCACAGATGGCTGTAAACCTACTGACCAAGGGTGGCACTCGCTGGATTAGGGTTAGGGAAAATGGCCGAGGCCCAAGGCCAATTTACGTCTGGGCCCAAGAATAAGGATTAGGGTAAGGGTTAAGGTTAGGGGGTTAGGGGGATAGGGTTAGGAAGTTAGGGTTAGGGTTGGGGTAATGGTTAGGGTTAGGATTAGGGGGGTTAGGGTTAGGGGAGTTGGGGTTAGGGTTAGGGAACTAGGGTTAGGACTAGGAGGTTAGGGTTAGGGGATTAGGGTTAGGACGGTTAGGGTTAGGGTTAGGTGGTAAGGGTTAGGGGATTAGGGTTAGGACGGTTAGGGTTAGGGTTAGGTGGTAAGGGTTAGGGGATTAGGGTTAGGGTTGAGGGTAGTGGGGTTAGGGTTAGGATTAGGAGGGTTGGGATTAGGGTTAGGGTTAGGGGTTAGGGTTAGGGTTAGGGTTAGGGTTAGGGTTAGGGTTAGGTTAGGGTTAGGGTTAGGGTTAGGGTTAGGGTTAGGGTTAGGGTTAGGGTTAGGGTTAGGGTTGGGGTTGGGGTTAGGGTTGGGGTTAGGGTTAGGGTTAGGGTTAGGGTTAGGGGTTAGGGTTAGGGTTAGGGTTAGGGTTAGGTTTAGGGTAAGGGTTAGCGGTTAGGGTTAGGGCTTAGGGTTAGGGGATTAAGGTTGGGATTAGGTTTAGGGTAAGGGTTAGCGGTTAGGGTTAGGGATTAGGATTAGGGTTAGGGCCTGAGGTTAGGGTTAGGGGATTAAGTTTAGGGTAAGAGTTAGCGGTTAGGGTTAGGGCTTAGGGTTAGGATTAGGGGATTAGGGTTAGGATTAGGGGATTAGGGTTAGGATTAGGGCTTGAGGTTAGGGTTAGGGCTTGAGGTTAGGGTTAGGGGATTAAGGTTAGGATTAGGTTTAGGGTAAGGGTTAGCGGTTAGGGTTAGGGCTTAGGGTTAGGATTAGGGGATTAAGGCTAGGATTAGGGTTAGGGAGTTGAGGTTAGGATTAGGGTTAGGGGATTGAGGTTAGGGTTAGGAATTGAGATTAGGGTTAGGGGGTGTTTTAGGAGGGTGCGCGCTAACCCATGTGCACAGGCCATCAATGTCGCTCACTCAACTGCATTCACTTCTCATTCAGGCCTTGGGGGTATATAGTGCCCAATTTACTAATCCAAATTCTCTCTGCTCTTTTTCTCTGGGGTACGGACCACTGTGGGTCGGCCTGTAGGACCGTGACCCGGAAGGATTCCCATCCGTGCTGAAGGAAATGTTGCACCAGGTAAGTATTTTTTTCTTTTCCTTTCAGGATGTTGTGTTTGTGTTGTGTCATTCTAACCAGAATGGTGTTGCTCGTCTCTCCCACATATTGGGCTCCACATTGTTTGCAGCTGATGAGGTAAACACAGTTTTTGCTGTGTACCGTGCCCGATCGGTGAGTATTAAAAACCTCTTTTGTGATTTTGTTTTGTACATATTCATTTTGTTCTAAATATTGACCGTGATGTTTGGGTTTTGTGTTGTAAAGGGAATGGAGTTTAGCTCTAATGAGGTGGTCCTGTAAACTTTTGTTTCTCCTGAATGCTGCAATAACTTTGTGGTCCTTAAACATTTGTGTTTGTCCCAATATGTGCTGAAAGTTAGATCTTACCTCTCTGGTCAGTTTCGTAGCGGCTGAGGAGTATGTCAGGACGAAGGGCACGCTGATGCCCTCCGCCTGGGCCCCTCTTACCAGGTAAGATTTAAAAACCCTCCTCAAGAAGGACCTGTTATATCCTCTGGGCCTGAGTGCCCTGAAGAGGATCCGTGTCGCTTCCATAAAGTCCCGTTCCTGGGTGCATATGCGCCGGAATCTGAGGAGTTGTGACTTGACCAGGCCGGAGTAAGTATGTTTGGGGTGGAAACTCCTTTTATGCAGAAGGGCATGTGTGTCCGTTTCCTTAAAAAATACTTTTATGTCCAATTTGTGTGACCAATTAAAATCTGGGCCCTTGTACGTCGTGGTGTCTAGAAAGTCTACCGATAGCTGACTGGTGGTGGATTTTAATTTTATGGATGGGTTATGATTATTAAGTATGGCCAAAAATTCTTTGAACTCCTCTTCCGAGTGAGTCCATACTCCCCAGATGTCGTCCAGATATCTAAAATAATGGAGGGGCCGTTTTTGGCATCGGGATAAGGCCGAATCTTCCCATTCTGCCATAAATATGTTGGCATAGGCCGGGGCAAACTTCTTGCCCATCGCCGTGCCCTTAATTTGCAGGAAGAATTCCCCGTTGAATTCAAAATCATTTCTTTTTAAGTTTATTCCCAATAATTGGATAAGTTCTTTGTCGGGCCTAGTGGTGTCCGGATTTTTTTGGAAAATATTTTTTACGGCCTGTATGCCTTCCTGGATATCGATATTAGTGTACAGGCTATCTATGTCCATAGTGAACAGGATAGCCTGTTGGGGAATTTTTAGTCCTTTGACTTTCTGGACAAAGTCGTATGTGTCTTTAATATAGCTGGGGTGGCCAATCGAAAGGGGGTTTAAATAAAAATCCAGGAATTCGGCCGTATAGTACGTCTCGCTGCCGCAATCCGATACTATAGGTCTTCCTGGGGGAATTTCGTGAGGCTTACTCCATTTCGCTGGGTCTTTATGTATTTTGGGGAGCATGTAAAACCTCCTACTTCTAGGTTCCCCGTTCCCTAGAAGGTAGGACTTTTGTTTGGCGTTAATGTATTTTTTTAAGTATAGGGATTGGACTATGTTTTTGACTAGGGGTACCGTATCTAAATAAATAGGCCTATCTAATTTCTTATAATATATTGGGTCATTTAATTGTCTATATCCCTCCCACAAGTATTGCGCTCGGTCCCATATAACTATAGCGCTGCCCTTGTCTGCAGGTTTGATGACAATCTGTTGATTGTCCTTAAGCTGTTTCAGGGCATTAATTTCCTCCGGAGTGAGGTTAGGCGATTCCTGGGATGGTCTAAAACGCTTTTTTAAATAATCCAGGTCCCTTGCGAATAATGTGTGGAGCTCTGTGGGTAATTTATCTGTGGGTGGGACCCAGTCTGATTTGGGTGTGAACGGAGGGGGATTTGATTCTGTGTCCTTTTGGAAATAAGCTGCCAATTTAAGTCGCCTATGGTATTGCTGCAGGTCATAACGTGTTTGTATTTCCAGGCGTTTCCTGCTCATTTTGCCTGATGGGATAAAGGTCAACCCTCTATCGAGCAGGCTAAGTTGCGGGGGAGTGATGCGGAATTTTTGGGACAAAATTATAACATTACGATTCCCCTCCTGTGCATGCAGGCTTGTGGGGAGATTTAATTTAAATGTTGCAGCCAGTGCTGGAGCATGCTTCTGGCTGTGTCCACCGTCCAGTGAATATTGTCACTTTCAGTATGGAATTCTGACCTGGACAGGGCCGGAATGTGTTTTAGGTTGGCACATATATAGGTGTTTAGGGTGGTCAATTGTGTCTGTTCCTTCGTTGGGAGCATGCCTGAAAAGTTCACCTCTGGAACCCAAATTTGTGCCAGAGGGAACTTTTCTTTGGCCGCTCGTAAAGCCGCCTGCATTTGTTTGATGGCGGTGTCTTTGGCGTTCTGTGCCCGGCTATTGATGCCCAATGACAGGACGACGTGTTCCACGTCGGTGGAGACAGCATTCTTACTTATTACGGCCTCCATATGTCTGAACGTGGCACCCGGATAGCTTTCGATCTGGAGGTCCGAGTTTTTAAACGGTGGAATTTTGGACAAATTGGAGTCACCGATAATGAGCCATTTTTTCCGGACCGTCAGCTTCCATTCAACCATCTTTCTGGGTGTGTTTATATGTCTGTTCGGCCCATCCTCCTGGGAGTCACGTTGTACTCCAGAAGGCAGGCCGAATTCGACATTGAAACGGGCCTGTGTGGCTGTCCTGAGGCTCGTGACCTTGTCGGGGCTTAGGGTCACTCTTTGTGAGCCCGAATTGCCCTGTTCACACTCCCCTTGGTCCTCAATGAGGATGGGGTCTTGTTCCAGTCTGACACAGGGATTGGAACGCAAGTGAGGAGTGCGTCGTTCTTTTGGGGAGGCCGGGAGATTAAACGGCACATCTGATTGGCCGTCCGAGTCCTCCTCTCTAATAGGGGACCAATCGTTCAGTGGGTCTGTCATGGTGGATGCTGTTTTGGATGGATTTTTTACTGCTATAGGGGTGGGCATTTCTGAATGGGAGTGTGCATCTGACCCAGTGTGCACCAACGCCTGCACCGTAACGGTTGTAGCCGTCGCATTTTCTGGGAGAGGAGGAGCTGGAGGGCAAGTTTGGGTCTCCGCTTCCTCCCTCCTCCCTTCAGAATCGGCAGCAGGAGCAAGGGTCTGCCATTTCTCCCCTACCAACCTGTGAGCCTCGTGTATTGTTTTGTCTTTCAGCCTTTTACCAATACCACGTTTAGCCCACAGGATGGCAGTATTGAAGCATTCCTCCCAGGCCCGAGAAGGAATATGCTGCAGCTTGGCCATTTCTTCCACCAATGCGTCTTCATAATGGTCTTTTAGAATCAGCATGGTGGTGTAGGCCCAGTTTTTCGCATTGCCTTCAATAAGGGCTTGTGTTGTGGGGTTTGGCAAGGCTGGTTTGATGACCTCTGACAGGTGTTTTTCAATTTTAGTAATTGCAGGAGGCTGTTCCTGGCTAATATTGTTTTTGTGGTGCACTAATTTGATTATTTTGAAACAGGTACGGGTTTTAATTACGAAATCAGGGTCATCCAAATGTGTTTTGGGCTTTGTATTTTGTTTCTGATATATATTTTTGTTTTGCAGGTGTGAACGAACGGGCCACGTTCTGTTCTGCACCCTCTCCCTTGGTTCCTTCGTGAAGGATTTTCGCTTGGACATGAATGTATCGGGCCCAAAACGGGCCCGGGGTTCAAAAAATTGTGGTCTACCAGACCGCTGATAAGACTCAGTACGGTAAGTCAGGGGTGCCCTCATGTGGCCCCCATATTTAACTGCATCTGCATAAGAGAACACTCTCTCCCTCTGTGCATGACGCTCAGTGCTGCGGAATGAACGGGGCATAGGCCCGGCTGTGCCCTGAATGGCACGCCTGCGTCCACGGGTGACAAGAGTCCAACCGTCTCTCTCTGGCAGAACCATGTTTTTGGAAAATTAATACGAATTTCTAAATGTGAAATTAAAGGAAGGATCTGAAAAAAAAAAAATAAAAAAATATATCAGGTAAGTATAACTCAATTTGTCAAGTTTGACCTTGTGTAAAAGAAAAAAAAAATAAATCCAAATAAATGTAATCCAATTTGGTCTTGTGTTTTTTTGTGTAATTTGTATGTGTAAGATAAATTTTTTGAAAGAATGAACAAGCCGTTGCAACGTTTCGGTTCTCTCAGAACCTTCTTCAGGCAGGCTTGTTCTGATTTTCAAAAGAATATATAAATTGAAATAGAAAAAACAAAGAAATGAAAATAAAACAAATGTATGTTGAGGATCAGAATAATAAGTTTTGGAATGCAAAAGGTGTTGTAGGCTTTCTCTCTCAGAGTTGGAAGCAGTGAATGAAATTCTGAGGCCTCAGTTGTCCCATTTTATGGTGTGGGGGCGGGACTCAGTTTGAATGAGCCAATCGGAGCCTGTCCATTGTTCCGGTTTGAAAAGAAACAGCTTAGAGCCAATCAGAAAAATAGCTGCCTTTTCAAAAATTGTGGAAGGGCTTTTTTTGAATTTTTGAATATAAAATATTAGTGTTTTATACACATATATCTATCTATACATATGTGTATATTTAAAAAAAATAAAGGAATATATATATTTAAAAAATGTTCTTATATTTATATATACATTTTAAAATACACATATATATATATATATATATATATATATATATATATATATATTAGGGTTGCCATAAGCACTTCCCTCTAACTTAAATCCACCCATTTTTCCATGTTCCAGTGTGTTTTATTATAATTAAAATAAAAAAATAAAAAAATAAAAAAGCAGACTAATTGTAAGATAAGTTTTGTACAGTTGAGTTTACTGCCAACATGAGGCACGGGCTGGTTAGGTTTAGGGTAAGGGTTAGCGGTTGGGGTTAGGGCTTAGGGTTAGGGGATTAAGGTTAGGTTTAGGTTTAGGGTAAGGGTTAGCGGTTAGGGTTAGGGCTTAGGGTTAGGGGATTAAGGTTGGGATTAGGTTTAGGGTAAGGGTTGGCGGTTAGGGTTAGGGATTAGGATTAGGGTTAGGGCCTGAGGTTAGGGTTAGGGGATTAAGTTTAGGGTAAGAGTTAGCGGTTAGGGTTAGGGCTTAGGGTTAGGATTAGGGGATTAGGGTTAGGATTAGGGGATTAGGGTTAGGATAAGGGCTTGTGGTTGGGGGTAGGGCTTGAGGTTAGGGTTAGGGGATTAAGGTTAGGATTAGGTTTAGGGTAAGGGTTAGCGGTTAGGGTTAGGGCTTAGGGTTAGGATTAGGGGATTAAGGCTAGGATTAGGGTTAGGGAGTTGAGGTTAGGATTAGGGTTAGGGGATTGAGGTTAGGGTTAGGAATTGAGATTAGGGTTAGGGGGTGTTTTAGGAGGGTGCGCGCTAACCCATGTGCACAGGCCATCAATGTCGCTCACTCAACTGCATTCACTTCTCATTCAGGCCTTGGGGGTATATAGTGCCCAATTTACTAATCCAAATTCTCTCTGCTCTTTTTCTCTGGGGTACGGACCACTGTGGGTCGGCCTGTAGGACCGTGACCCGGAAGGATTCCCATCCGTGCTGAAGGAAATGTTGCACCAGGTAAGTATTTTTTTCTTTTCCTTTCAGGATGTTGTGTTTGTGTTGTGTCATTCTAACCAGAATGGTGTTGCTCGTCTCTCCCACATATTGGGCTCCACATTGTTTGCAGCTGATGAGGTAAACACAGTTTTTGCTGTGTACCGTGCCCGATCGGTGAGTATTAAAAACCTCTTTTGTGATTTTGTTTTGTACATATTCATTTTGTTCTAAATATTGACCGTGATGTTTGGGTTTTGTGTTGTAAAGGGAATGGAGTTTAGCTCTAATGAGGTGGTCCTGTAAACTTTTGTTTCTCCTGAATGCTGCAATAACTTTGTGGTCCTTAAACATTTGTGTTTGTCCCAATATGTGCTGAAAGTTAAATCTTACCTCTCTGGTCAGTTTCGTAGCGGCTGAGGAGTATGTCAGGACGAAGGGCACGCTGATGCCCTCCGCCTGGGCCCCTCTTACCAGGTAAGATTTAAAAACCCTCCTCAAGAAGGACCTGTTATATCCTCTGGGCCTGAGTGCCCTGAAGAGGATCCGTGTCGCTTCCATAAAGTCCCGTTCCTGGGTGCATATGCGCCGGAATCTGAGGAGTTGTGACTTGACCAGGCCGGAGTAAGTATGTTTGGGGTGGAAACTCCTTTTATGCAGAAGGGCATGTGTGTCCGTTTCCTTAAAAAATACTTTTATGTCCAATTTGTGTGACCAATTAAAATCTGGGCCCTTGTACGTCGTGGTGTCTAGAAAGTCTACCGATAGCTGACTGGTGGTGGATTTTAATTTTATGGATGGGTTATGATTATTAAGTATGGCCAAAAATTCTTTGAACTCCTCTTCCGAGTGAGTCCATACTCCCCAGATGTCGTCCAGATATCTAAAATAATGGAGGGGCCGTTTTTGGCATCGGGATAAGGCCGAATCTTCCCATTCTGCCATAAATATGTTGGCATAGGCCGGGGCAAACTTCTTGCCCATCGCCGTGCCCTTAATTTGCAGGAAGAATTCCCCGTTGAATTCAAAATCATTTCTTTTTAAGTTTATTCCCAATAATTGGATAAGTTCTTTGTCGGGCCTAGTGGTGTCCGGATTTTTTTGGAAAATATTTTTTACGGCCTGTATGCCTTCCTGGATATCGATATTAGTGTACAGGCTATCTATGTCCATAGTGAACAGGATAGCCTGTTGGGGAATTTTTAGTCCTTTGACTTTCTGGACAAAGTCGTATGTGTCTTTAATATAGCTGGGGTGGCCAATCGAAAGGGGGTTTAAATAAAAATCCAGGAATTCGGCCGTATAGTACGTCTCGCTGCCGCAATCCGATACTATAGGTCTTCCTGGGGGAATTTCGTGAGGCTTACTCCATTTCGCTGGGTCTTTATGTATTTTGGGGAGCATGTAAAACCTCCTACTTCTAGGTTCCCCGTTCCCTAGAAGGTAGGACTTTTGTTTGGCGTTAATGTATTTTTTTAAGTATAGGGATTGGACTATGTTTTTGACTAGGGGTACCGTATCTAAATAAATAGGCCTATCTAATTTCTTATAATATATTGGGTCATTTAATTGTCTATATCCCTCCCACAAGTATTGCGCTCGGTCCCATATAACTATAGCGCTGCCCTTGTCTGCAGGTTTAATGACAATCTGTTGATTGTCCTTAAGCTGTTTCAGGGCATTAATTTCCTCCGGAGTGAGGTTAGGCGATTCCTGGGATGGTCTAAAACGCTTTTTTAAATAATCCAGGTCCCTTGCGAATAATGTGTGGAGCTCTGTGGGTAATTTATCTGTGGGTGGGACCCAGTCTGATTTGGGTGTGAACGGAGGGGGATTTGATTCTGTGTCCTTTTGGAAATAAGCTGCCAATTTAAGTCGCCTATGGTATTGCTGCAGGTCATAACGTGTTTGTATTTCCAGGCGTTTCCTGCTCATTTTGCCTGATGGGATAAAGGTCAACCCTCTATCGAGCAGGCTAAGTTGCGGGGGAGTGATGCGGAATTTTTGGGACAAAATTATAACATTACGATTCCCCTCCTGTGCATGCAGGCTTGTGGGGAGATTTAATTTAAATGTTGCAGCCAGTGCTGGAGCATGCTTCTGGCTGTGTCCACCGTCCAGTGAATATTGTCACTTTCAGTATGGAATTCTGACCTGGACAGGGCCGGAATGTGTTTTAGGTTGGCACATATATAGGTGTTTAGGGTGGTCAATTGTGTCTGTTCCTTCGTTGGGAGCATGCCTGAAAAGTTCACCTCTGGAACCCAAATTTGTGCCAGAGGGAACTTTTCTTTGGCCGCTCGTAAAGCCGCCTGCATTTGTTTGATGGCGGTGTCTTTGGCGTTCTGTGCCCGGCTATTGATGCCCAATGACAGGACGACGTGTTCCACGTCGGTGGAGACAGCATTCTTACTTATTACGGCCTCCATGTGTCTGAACGTGGCACCCGGATAGCTTTCGATCTGGAGGTCCGAGTTTTTAAACGGTGGAATTTTGGACAAATTGGAGTCACCGATAATGAGCCATTTTTTCCGGACCGTCAGCTTCCATTCAACCATCTTTCTGGGTGTGTTTATATGTCTGTTCGGCCCATCCTCCTGGGAGTCACGTTGTACTCCAGAAGGCAGGCCGAATTCGACATTGAAACGGGCCTGTGTGGCTGTCCTGAGGCTCGTGACCTTGTCGGGGCTTAGGGTCACTCTTTGTGAGCCACCGACTGGCCCTGTTCACACTCCCCTTGGTCCTCAATGAGGATGGGGTCTTGTTCCAGTCTGACACAGGGATTGGAACGCAAGTGAGGAGTGCGTCGTTCTTTTGGGGAGGCCGGGAGATTAAACGGCACATCTGATTGGCCGTCCGAGTCCTCCTCTCTAATAGGGGACCAATCGTTCAGTGGGTCTGTCATGGTGGATGCTGTTTTGGATGGATTTTTTACTGCTACTAGGGGTGGGCATTTCTGAATGGGAGTGTGCATCTGACCCAGTGTGCACCAACGCCTGCACCGTAACGGTTGTAGCCGTCGCATTTTCTGGGAGAGGAGGAGCTGGAGGGCAAGTTTGGGTCTCCGCTTCCTCCCTCCTCCCTTCAGAATCGGCAGCAGGAGCAAGGGTCTGCCATTTCTCCCCTACCAACCTGTGAGCCTCGTGTATTGTTTTGTCTTTCAGCCTTTTACCAATACCACGTTTAGCCCACAGGATGGCAGTATTGAAGCATTCCTCCCAGGCCCGAGAAGGAATATGCTGCAGCTTGGCCATTTCTTCCACCAATGCGTCTTCATAATGGTCTTTTAGAATCAGCATGGTGGTGTAGGCCCAGTTTTTCGCATTGCCTCCAATAAGGGCTTGTGTTGTGGGGTTTGGCAAGGCTGGTTTGATGACCTCTGACAGGTGTTTTTCAATTTTAGTAATTGCAGGAGGCTGTTCCTGGCTAATATTGTTTTTGTGGTGCACTAATTTGATTATTTTGAAACAGGTACGGGTTTTAATTACGAAATCAGGGTCATCCAAATGTGTTTTGGGCTTTGTATTTTGTTTCTGATATATATTTTTGTTTTGCAGGTGTGAACGAACGGGCCACGTTCTGTTCTGCACCCTCTCCCTTGGTTCCTTCGTGAAGGATTTTCGCTTGGACATGAATGTATCGGGCCCAAAACGGGCCCGGGGTTCAAAAAATTGTGGTCTACCAGACCGCTGATAAGACTCAGTACGGTAAGTCAGGGGTGCCCTCATGTGGCCCCCATATTTAACTGCATCTGCATAAGAGAACACTCTCTCCCTCTGTGCATGACGCTCAGTGCTGCGGAATGAACGGGGCATAGGCCCGGCTGTGCCCTGAATGGCACGCCTGCGTCCACGGGTGACAAGAGTCCAACCGTCTCTCTCTGGCAGAACCATGTTTTTGGAAAATTAATACGAATTTCTAAATGTGAAATTAAAGGAAGGATCTGAAAAAAAAAAATAAAAAAATATATCAGGTAAGTATAACTCAATTTGTCAAGTTTGACCTTGTGTAAAAGAAAAAATAAATAAATCCAAATAAATGTAATCCAATTTGGTCTTGTGTTTTTTTGTGTAATTTGTATGTGTAAGATAAATTTTTTGAAAGAATGAACAAGCCGTTGCAACGTTTCGGTTCTCTCAGAACCTTCTTCAGGCAGGCTTGTTCTGATTTCAAAAGAAAATATATATATAAAAGGGTTCTTGAATGAATCAAAATAATAGAAAAAACAAAGAAATGAAAATAAAACAAATGTATGTTGAGGATCAGAATAATAAGTTTTTGGAATGCAAAAGGTGTTGTAGGCTTTCTCTCTCAGAGTTGGAAGCAGTGAATGAAATTCTGAGGCCTCAGTTGTCCCATTTTATGGTGTGGGGGCGGGACTCAGTTTGAATGAGCCAATCGGAGCCTGTCCAATGTTCCGGTTTGAAAAGAAACAGCTTAGAGCCAATCAGAAAAATAGCTGCCTTTTTCAAAAATTGTGGAAGGGCTTTTTTTAAATTTTTGAATATAAAATATTAGTGTTTTATACACATATATCTATCTATACATATGTGTATATTTAAAAAAAATAAAGGAATATATATATTTATAAAAATGTTCTTATATTTATATATACATATTTACAAATACACATATAATGTATATATATATTAAAAATAAAGGAATATATATTAAAAATGTTATTATATATATATATATATATAATATATATTAGGGTTGCCATAAGCACTTCCCTCTAACTTAAATCCCACCCATTTTTCCATGTTCCAGTGTGTTTTATTATAATTAAAATAAAAAAATAAAAAAATAAAAAAGCAGACTAATTGTAAGATAAGTTTTGTACAGTTGAGTTTACTGCCAACATGAGGCACGGGCTGGTTAGGTTTAGGGTAAGGGTTAGCGGTTGGGGTTAGGGCTTAGGGTTAGGGGATTAAGGTTAGGTTTAGGTTTAGGGTAAGGGTTAGCGGTTAGGGTTAGGGCTTAGGGTTAGGGGATTAAGGTTGGGATTAGGTTTAGGGTAAGGGTTAGCGGTTAGGGTTAGGGATTAGGATTAGGGTTAGGGCCTGAGGTTAGGGTTAGGGGATTAAGTTTAGGGTAAGAGTTAGCGGTTAGGGTTAGGGGCTTAGGGTTAGGATTAGGGGATTAGGGTTAGGATTAGGGGATTAGGGTTAGGATTAGGGCTTGAGGTTAGGGTTAGGGCTTGAGGTTAGGGTTAGGGGATTAAGGTTAGGATTAGGTTTAGGGTAAGGGTTAGCGGTTAGGTTAGGCTTAGGTTAGGATTAGGGATTAAGGCTAGGATTAGGGTTAGGAGTTGAGGTTAGGATTAGGTTAGGGATTGAGGTTAGGTTAGGGGTTGAGATTAGGTTAGGGTGTTTTAGGAGGGTGCGCTAACCCATGTGCACAGGCCATCAATGTCGCCACTCAACTGCATTCACTTGTCATTCAGGCCTTGGGGGTATATAGTGCCCAATTTACTAATCCAAATTCTCTCTGCTCTTTTTCTCTGGGGTACGGACCACTGCGGGTCGGCCTGCAGGACCGTGACCCGGAAGGATTCCCCTCCGTCCTGGAGGAAATGTTGGACCAGGTAAGTATTTTTTCTTTTCCTTTCAGGATATTGTGTTTGTGTTGTGTCATTCTGACCAGAATGGTGTTGCTCGCTCTCCCACATATTGGGCTCCACATTGTTTGTAGCTGATGAGGTACACGCAGTTTTTGCTGTGTACCGTGTCTCGATCGGTGAGTATTGAAAACCTCTTTGTGAGTTTGTTTTGTACATACTGCACTGTTCCAAATATTGTCCGTGATGCTTGGGTTTTGTGTTGTGAAGGGGATGAAGTTTGGCTCTAATGAGGTGGTCCTGTAGACTTTTGTTTTTCCTATATGCTGCAATAACTTTGTGGTCCTTAAATAATTGTGTTTGTCCCAATATGTGCTGGAAGTTAGACCTTACCTCTCTGGTCAGTCTCGTAGCGGCCGAGGAGTATGTGAGGACGAAGGGCACGCTGTTACCCTTCCGCCTGGGCCCTTCTTACCAGGTAAGATTTAAAAACCTTCCTCAAGAAGGACCTGTTGTATCCTCTGGGCCTAAGTGCGTTAAAGAGGACACGTGTCGCTTCTCCAAAGTCCCGGTCCTGGGTGCAAATGCGACGGAACCTGAGGAGTTGTGACTTTACTAGGCCCGAGTAGGTGTGTTTGGGATGGAAACTCTTTGTGTAGAAGGGCATGTGTGTCTGTTTCTTTAAAGAAGACCTTTATGTCCAATTTGTGTGACGAATTAAAATCTTGACCTTTGTAAGTGGTGGTGTCTAAGAAGTCTACTGATAATTGACTAGTGGTGTATTTTAATTTTATAGAAGGGTTGTGGTTGTTTAATGCGGTCACAAATTCCTCGAACTCCTCTTCTGAGTGAGCCCATACACCCCAGATGTCGCCCAGATATCTATAATAATGGAGAGGCTGTTTATGCATCGATAAGGCCGAATCTTCCCATTCTGCCATAAATATGTTGGCGAGGTCGGGCAAATTTCTTGCCCATCGCCAGTTCTTAATCTGCAGGAAGAATTCCCGCTGAATTCAAAATCATTCCTTTTTAAATTAATTTCCAATAACTGGATGAGCTCCTTATCGGGCCTTGAGGTGTCAGGGTTTTTTGGAAAATGTTTTTATTGCCTGTATGCCTTCCTGGATATCTATAGCAGGTAAAGGCTATCTATGTCCATAGTGAACAAGATAGCCTTTTGGGGAATTTCTAGTCCTTTGACTTTCTGAACAAAGTCACACGATCTTTGACGTAGCTGGGGTGTTCAATCGAAAGGGGTTTAGGTAGAAATCCAGGAATTGTCAGATAGTACGCCTCGCCACCGCAATCCGATACTATAGGCCTTCCTGGGGGAATTTCGTGAGGCTTACTCCATTTTGCTGGGTCTTTATGTATTTTGGGAGCATGTAAAACCTCCTACTTCTAGGTTCCCTGCTCCCTAAAAGGTAGGACTTTTGTTTGGCGTTAATGTGTTTTTTCAGGTATAGGATTGACTATATTTTTGACTAGGGTATTGTATCTAAATAAATGGGTCTATCCAGTTTCCTATAATATTTGGGGTCATTCAATTGTCTATATCCCTCCCATAAATATTGTGCTCGGTCCCATATCACTATCGCGCTGCCTTTGTCTGCAGGTTTAATGACAATCTGTTTGTTGTCTTTGAGCTGTTTTAGAGCATTAGTTTCCTCCGGGTGAGGTTAGGCTCTTCCAGGGATGGTCTGAAATGTTTTTTCAGATATTGCAGGTCTTTTTCAAATAATGTGTGGAGTTCAGCGGTAATTTATCTGCGGGTGGGACCCAGTCTGATTTGGGTGTGAACGGAGGGGGATTTGAGTCTGTGTCATTTTGAAAATATGCTGCCAATTTAAGTCTCCTATGGTATTGTTGCAGGTCGAATCGTGTGTGAATTTGCTGGCGCACTGCTAATATTATAAGATGGGATAAACGCCAAACCCCTATCAAGTAGGCTAAGTTGTGGGGAGTAATATGGAATTTTTAGAAAGAATTATGACGCTTCGATTCCCTCCTGTGCATGCAGGCTTATGGGGAGATTTAATTTAAATACTGGAGCCAGTGCTGAAGCATGTTTCTGGCTGTGTCCACCGTCCAGTGAATATTATCACTTTCGTGTGGAATTCTGATCTGGACAGGGCCGGAATATGTTTTAGGTTGGCGCAGATATAGGTGTTTAGTGTGGTCAACTACGCCTGCTCCTTTGTCGGGAGCATGCCTGAAAAGTTCACCTCTGGGACCCAAATTTGTGCCAGAGGGAACTTTTCTTTGGCCGCCGTAAAGCCGCCTGCATCTGTTTGATCGCGTGTCTTTGGCGCTCTGTGTCCGGCTGTTAATGCCCAGTGATAACACCACGTGTTCCACATCTGTGGAGACAGCGCTTAGAAATTACGGCCTCCATGTGTCTGAATGTGGCCCCGGATAGCTTTCTATTTGGAGGTCCGCATTTTTAAACGGTGGAATTTTGGACAAATTGGAGTCACCGATAATGAGCCATTTTTTACGGACAGTCAGCTTCCATTCGATCATTTTTCTGGGTGTGTTTATATGTCTGTTCGCCCGCCCTCCTGGGAGTCACGCTGTACTCCAGAAGGTAGGCCGAATTCGACACTGAAACGGGCCTGTGTGGCTGTCCTAAGGCTAGTGACCTTGTCGGGCTTAGGTCACTCTTTGTGAGCCACAATTACCCTGCTCACACTCCCTTGGTCCTCAATGACAATGAGGTCTTGTTCCTGTCTGACACAGGGGTTGGAACGCAAGTGAGGAGTGCGTTGTTCTTTGGGGAGGTCGGGAGATTAGATGCCACATCTGATTGGCCGTCCGAGTCCTCCTCCCTGATAGGGACCAATCATTTAGTGGGTCTGTCATGGTGGATACTGTTTTTGATGGCTTTTTGTTATTGCCGGGTGGACATTTCCGACTGGGAGTGTACATCTGACCCAGTGTGCACCAACGCCTGCACCGTGAACGGTTGTAGCCGCCGCTTTCTGGGAGAGGAGGAGCCGAGGGCAAGTTTGGGTCTCCGCTTCCTCCCTCATCTCTTCAGAATCGCAGCAGGAGCAGGGGTCTGCCATTTCTCCCTACCAACATGTGAGCTTCGTGTATAGTTTTGTCTTTAGCCTTTGCCAATACCACGCTTAGCCCACAGGATGGCAGTATTAAAGCATTCTTCCCAGCCCTGGGAAGGAACATGCTGAAGCTTGGCCATTTCTTCCACCAGTGCATCATCATAATGATTCTTAAGAATCAGCATGGTGGTATAGGCCCAGTTTTTAGCATTGCCTTCAATAAGGGCTTGTGTTGTGGGGTTTGGCAAGGCTGGTTTGATGACCTCTGACAGGTGTTTTTCAATTTTATTAATTGCAGGAGGTTGATCCTGGCTAATGTTATTTTTGTGGTGCACTAATTTAATGATTTTAAAACAGGTACGGGTTTTTATTACAAAATCAGGGTCATCTGAATAGGCCTTGGGCTTTGTGTGTTGTCTCTGATATGTGTTCTTATTTTTCAGGAGTGAACGAACGGGCCATGTTCTGTTTTGCACCCTCTCCTCGGTTCCTTCATGAAGGATTTTGGCCTGACATGAATGTATCAGGCCCAAAACGGGCCCGGGTTCAAAATTGTGGTCTACCAGACCGCTGATAAGACTCATTACGGTAAGTCAGGGGCGCCTCATGTGGCCCCCATATTTGACTGCGCCTGCATAGGAGAACACTGTTTCCTCTGTGCATGACGCCAGTGCTGCGGAATGAACGGGCATAGGCCCGGTTGTGCCCTGAATGGCACGCCTGCGCCCACGGGTGACAAGAGTCCAACCGCTCTCTCTGGCAGAACCATGTTTCAGAAATATTACTAAAATTTCCAAATGTGAAATTAAAGCAGGATTTGAAAAAATATATATATCAGGTAAGTATAACTCAATTTGTCTTGTGTGACTTTGTGTAAAGGAAAAAAATAAATAAATAAATCCAGATAAATGTGACTCAGTTGGTCTTGTGTGTCTTTTTTGTAATGTGTTAGATAAATGGTTTGAATGTGGAAATATGGAAAATGAACAAGCCGTTGCAACGTTTCGGTTCACTTGGAACCTTCTTCAGGCAGGCTTGTTCTGATTTCGAAAGAAAATATATATATAAAAGGGTTCTTGAATGAATCAAAATAATAATCAAAAAGGAAAGAAATGAAATGAAAATAATGTGGATTAAGGATCAAAATAATACGCTTTGAAATGCAAAGTGTTGGAGGCTTTCTCTCAGAGCTGGAAGCAGTGAATAAAATTCTGCAGCCTCAGTTGTCATAATTTAAAGTGTGGGGCGGGACTCAGTTAAAATGAGCCAATGGGAGCCTGTCCCTTGTTTTGGTTTGAAAAGAAACAGCTCCCAGCCAATCAGAGATATAGCTGTCTTTTTCAAAATTGTGCAAGGGCATTTTTTGAATCTTTGAATACAAAATCCTAATGTTTTATATCTATCTATCTATATATATATATATATACATATATACACATACACATATAATGTACATGTATATTAAAAATAAAGGAATATATATTAAAAATGTTATTATATTTAAATAAATATTTTAAATGGACTTGGGTTGCCATCAGCACTTGCCCCTAATTTAAATTCACCCATTTTTCCATGTTCCTGTGTGTTTTATTATAATTAAAATTAATAAGCAGACTAATTGTAAGATAAGTTTTGTACAGTTGAGCTTACTGCCAACATGAGGCACGGGCTGGTTAGGTTTAGGTAAGGGTTAGCTGGTTAGGTTAGGCTTAGGTTAGGGATTAAGGTTGGGATTAGGTTTAGGTAAGGGTTAGTGTTAGGTTAGGGATTAGGATTAGGTTAGGCCTGAGGTTAGGTTAGGGATTAAGTTTAGGTTAGGTTAGGTTAGGCTAGGTTAGGTTAGGCCAGGCCAGGGCCAGGCCAGGTTAGGGGCCAGGCCAGGCCAGGTTAGGCCAGGCCAGGCTAGGCCAGGCCAGGCCAGGCCAGGCTGTGCCAGGCCAGGCCAGGCCAGGCCAGGCCAGGCCAGGCCAGGCCAGGCCAGGCCAGGCCAGGCCAGGCCAGGCCAGGCCAGGCCAGGCCAGGCCAGGCCAGGCCAGGCCAGGCCAGGCCAGGCCAGGCCAGGCCAGGCCAGGCCAGGCCAGGCCAGGCCAGGCCAGGCCAGCCAGGCCAGGCCAGGCCAGGCCAGGCCAGGCCAGGCCAGGCCAGGCCAGGCCAGGCCAGGCCAGGCCAGGCCAGGCCAGGCCAGGCCAGGCCAGGCCAGGCCAGGCCAGGCCAGGCCAGGCCAGGCCAGGCCAGGCCAGGCCAGGCCAGGCCAGGCCAGGCCAGGCCAGGCCAGGCCAGGCCAGGCCAGGCCAGGCCAGGCCAGGCCAGGCCAGGCCAGGCCAGGCCAGGCCAGGCCAGGCCAGGCCAGGCCAGGCCAGGCCAGGCCAGGCCAGGCCAGGCCAGGCCAGGCCAGGCCAGGCCAGGCCAGGCCAGGCCAGGCCAGGCCAGGCCAGGCCAGGCCAGGCCAGGCCAGGCCAGGCCAGGCCAGGCCAGGCCAGGCCAGGCCAGGCCAGGCCAGGCCAGGCCAGGCCAGGCCAGGCCAGGCCAGGCCAGGCCAGGCCAGGCCAGGCCAGGCCAGGCCAGGCCAGGCCAGGCCAGGCCAGGCCAGGCCAGGCCAGGCCAGGCCAGGCCAGGCCAGGCCAGGCCAGGCCAGGCCAGGCCAGGCCAGGCTAGGCCAGGCCAGGCCAGGCCAGGCCAGGCCAGGCCAGGCCAGGCCAGGCCAGGCTGTGCCAGGCCAGGCCAGGCCAGGCCAGGCCAGGCCAGGCCAGGCCAGGCCAGGCCAGGCCAGGCCAGGCCAGGCCAGGCCAGGCCAGGCCAGGCCAGGCCAGGCCAGGCCAGGCCAGGCCAGGCCAGGCCAGGCCAGGCCAGGCCAGGCCAGGCCAGGCCAGGCCAGGCCAGGCCAGGCCAGGCCAGGCCAGGCCAGGCCAGGCCAGGCCAGGCCAGGCCAGGCCAGGCCAGGCCAGGCCAGGCCAGGCCAGGCCAGGCCAGGCCAGGCCAGGCCAGGCCAGGCCAGGCCAGGCCAGGCCAGGCCAGGCCAGGCCAGGCCAGGCCAGGCCAGGCCAGGCCAGGCCAGGCCAGGCCAGGCCAGGGCCAGGCCAGGCCAGGCCAGGCCAGGCCAGGCCAGGCCAGGCCAGGCCAGGCCAGGCCAGGCCAGGCCAGGCCAGGCCAGGCCAGGCCAGGCCAGGCCAGGCCAGGCCAGGCCAGGCCAGGCCAGGCCAGGCCAGGCCAGGCCAGGCCAGGCCAGGCCAGGCCAGGCCAGGCTAGGCCAGGCCAGGCCAGGCCAGGCCAGGCCAGGCCAGGCCAGGCTGTGGCCAGGCCAGGCCAGGCCAGGCCAGGCCAGGCCAGGCCAGGCCAGGCTGTGCCAGGCCAGGCCAGGCCAGGCCAGGCCAGGCTGTGCTGTGCTGTGGCCAGGCCAGGCCAGGCCAGGCCAGGCCAGGCTGTGCCAGGCCAGGCCAGGCCAGGCCAGGCCAGGCCAGGCCAGGCCAGGCCAGGCCAGGCCAGGCCAGGCCAGGCCAGGCCAGGCCAGGCCAGGCCAGGCCAGGCCAGGCCAGGCCAGGCCAGGCCAGGCCAGGCCAGGCCAGGCCAGGCCAGGCCAGGCCAGGCCAGGCCAGGCCAGGCCAGGCCAGGCCAGGCCAGGCCAGGCCAGGCCAGGCTGTGCCAGGCCAGGCCAGGCCAGGCCAGGCCAGGCCAGGCCAGGCCAGGCCAGGCCAGGCCAGGCCAGGCCAGGCCAGGCCAGGCCAGGCCAGGCCAGGCCAGGCCAGGCCAGGCCAGGCCAGGCCAGGCCAGGCCAGGCTGTGCCAGGCCAGGCCAGGCCAGGCCAGGCCAGGCCAGGCCAGGCCAGGCCAGGCCAGGCCAGGCCAGGCCAGGCCAGGCCAGGCCAGGCCAGGCCAGGCCAGGCCAGGCCAGGCCAGGCCAGGCCAGGCCAGGCCAGGCCAGGCCAGGCCAGGCCAGGCCAGGCCAGGCCAGGCCAGGCCAGGCCAGGCCAGGCCAGGCCAGGCCAGGCCAGGCCAGGCCAGGCCAGGCCAGGCCAGGCCAGGGCCAGGCCAGGCCAGGCCAGGCCAGGCCAGGCCAGGCCAGGCCAGGCTGTGCTGTGCCAGGCCAGGCCAGGCCAGGCCAGGCCAGGCCAGGCCAGGCCAGGCCAGGCCAGGCCAGGCCAGGCCAGGCCAGGCTGTGCCAGGCCAGGCCAGGCCAGGCCAGGCCAGGCCAGGCCAGGCCAGGCCAGGCCAGGCCAGGCCAGGCCAGGCCAGGCTGTGCCAGGCCAGGCCAGGCCAGGCCAGGCCAGGCCAGGCCAGGCCAGGCCAGGCCAGGCCAGGCGCCAGGCCAGGCCAGGCCAGGCCAGGCCAGGCCAGGCCAGGCCAGGCCAGGCCAGGCCAGGCCAGGCCAGGCCAGGCCAGGCCAGGCCAGGCCAGGCCAGGCCAGGCCAGGCCAGGCCAGGCCAGGCCAGGCCAGGCCAGGCCAGGCCAGGCCAGGCCAGGCCAGGCCAGGCCAGGCCAGGCCAGGCCAGGCCAGGCCAGGCCAGGCCAGGCCAGGCCAGGCCAGGCCAGGCCAGGCCAGGCCAGGCCAGGCCAGGCCAGGCCAGGCCAGGCCAGGCCAGGCCAGGCCAGGCCAGGCCAGGCCAGGCCAGGCCAGGCCAGGCTAGGCCAGGCCAGGCTGTGCCAGGCCAGGCCAGGCCAGGCTGTGCAGGCCAGGCCAGGCCAGGCTAGGCCAGGCTAGGCCAGGCCAGGCCAGGCCAGGCTAGGCCAGGCTGTGCCAGGCTGTGCCAGGCCAGGCTGTGCCAGGCCAGGCCAGGCCAGGCTGTGCTGTGCCAGGCCAGGCCAGGCCAGGCTGTGCTGTGCTGTGCCAGGCCAGGCCAGGCTGTGCTGTGCCAGGCCAGGCCAGGCTGTGCTGTGCCAGGCCAGGCCAGGCTGTGCCAGGCCAGGCCAGGCCAGGCCAGGCCAGGCCAGGCTGTGCCAGGCTGTGCCAGGCCAGGCCAGGCCAGGCCAGGCCAGGCCAGGCCAGGCCAGGCCAGGCCAGGCCAGGCCAGGCCTGTGCCAGGCCAGGCCAGGCCAGGCCAGGCCAGGCCAGGCCAGGCCAGGCCAGGCCAGGCCAGGCCAGGCCAGGCCAGGCCAGGCCAGGCCAGGCCAGGCCAGGCCAGGCCAGGCCAGGCCAGGCCAGGCCAGGCCAGGCCAGGCCAGGCCAGGCCAGGCCAGGCCAGGCCAGGCCAGGCCAGGCCAGGCCAGGCCAGGCCAGGCCAGGCCAGGCCAGGCCAGGCCAGGCCAGGCCAGGCTGCCAGGCCAGGCCAGGCCAGGCCAGGCCAGGCCAGGCCAGGCCAGGCCAGGCCAGGCCAGGCCAGGCCAGGCCAGGCCAGGCCAGGCCAGGCCAGGCCAGGCCAGGCCAGGCCAGGCCAGGCCAGGCCAGGCCAGGCCAGGCCAGGCCAGGCCAGGCCAGGCCAGGCCAGGCCAGGCCAGGCCAGGCCAGGCCAGGCCAGGCCAGGCCAGGCCAGGCCAGGCCAGCTAGGCCAGGCCAGGCCAGGCTAGGCCAGGCCAGGCCAGGCCAGGCCAGGCCAGGCCAGGCCAGGCCAGGCCAGGCCAGGCCAGGCCAGGCCAGGCCAGGCCAGGCCAGGCCAGGCTGTGCTGTGCTGTGCCAGGCCAGGCCAGGCCAGGCCAGGCCAGGCTGTGCCTGTGCCAGGCCAGGCCAGGCTGTGCCAGGCCAGGCCAGGCCAGGCCAGGCCAGGCCAGGCCAGGCCAGGCCAGGCCAGGCCAGGCCAGGCCAGGCCAGGCCAGGCCAGGCCAGGCCAGGCCAGGCCAGGCCAGGCCAGGCCAGGCCAGGCCAGGCCAGGCCAGGCCAGGCCAGGCCAGGCCAGGCCAGGCCAGGCCAGGCCAGGCCAGGCCAGGCCAGGCCAGGCCAGGCCAGGCCAGGCCAGGCCAGGCCAGGCCAGGCCAGGCCAGGCCAGGCCAGGCCAGGCCAGGCCAGGCCAGGCCAGGCCAGGCCAGGCCAGGCCAGGCCAGGCCAGGCCAGGCCAGGCCAGGCCAGGCTGTGCAGGCCAGGCCAGGCCAGGCCAGGCTGTGGCCAGGCCAGGCCAGGCTGTACAGGCTCAGGCCAGGCTGTAGCCAGGCCAGGCCAGGCCAGGCCAGGCCAGGCCAGGCCAGGCCAGGCCAGGCCAGGCCAGGCCAGGCTAGGCCAGGCCAGGCCAGGCTAGGCCAGGCCAGGCCAGGCCAGGCCAGGCCAGGCTAGGCTAGGCCAGGCTAGGCCTAGGCCAGGCCAGGCCAGGCCAGGCTAGGCCAGGCCAGGCTGTGCTAGGCCAGGCCAGGCCAGGCCAGGCCAGGCCAGGCCAGGCTGAGCCAGGCCAGGCCAGGCCAGGCCAGGCCAGGCCAGGCCAGGCCAGGCCAGGCCAGGCCAGGCCAGGCCAGGCCAGGCCTGTGCCAGGCCAGGCCAGGCCAGGCCAGGCCAGGCCAGGCCAGGCCAGGCCAGGCTGTGCCAGGCCAGGCCAGGCCAGGCCAGGCCAGGCTGTCAGGCCAGGCCAGGCCAGGCCAGGCCAGGCCAGGCCAGGCCAGGCCAGGCCAGGCCAGGCCAGGCCAGGCCAGGCCAGGCCAGGCCAGGCCAGGCCAGGCCAGGCCAGGCCAGGCCAGGCCAGGCCAGGCCAGGCCAGGCCAGGCCAGGCCAGGCCAGGCCAGGCCAGGCCAGGCCAGGCCAGGCCAGGCCAGGCCAGGCCAGGCCAGGCCAGGCTCAGGCCAGGCCAGGCCAGGCCAGGCCAGGCCAGGCCAGGCCAGGGCCAGGGCCAGGCCAGGCCAGGCCAGGCCAGGCCAGGCCAGGCCAGGCCAGGCCAGGCCAGGCCAGGCCAGGGCCAGGCTGTGCCAGGCCAGGCCAGGCCAGGCCAGGCCAGGCTGTGCCAGGCCAGGCCAGGCCAGGCCAGGCCAGGCCAGGCCAGGCCAGGCCAGGCCAGGCCAGGCCAGGCCAGGCCAGGCCAGGCCAGGCCAGGCCAGGCCAGGCCAGGCCAGGCCAGGCCAGGCCAGGCCAGGCCAGGCTGTGCCAGGCCAGGCCAGGCCAGGCCAGGCCAGGCCAGGCCAGGCCAGGCCAGGCCAGGCCAGGCCAGGCCAGGCCAGGCCAGGCTAGGCCAGGCCAGGCCAGGCCAGGCCAGGCCAGGCTCAGGCCAGGCCAGGCCAGGCCAGGCCAGGCCAGGCCAGGCCAGGCCAGGCCAGGCTGTGCCAGGCCAGGCCAGGCCAGCCAGGCCAGGCCAGGCCAGGCCAGGCCAGGCTGTGCCAGGCCAGGCTGGCCAGGCCAGGCCAGGCCAGGCCAGGCCAGGCCAGGCCAGGCTGTGCCAGGCCAGGCCAGGCCAGGCCAGGCCAGGCCAGGCCAGGCCAGGCCAGGCCAGGCCAGGCCAGGCTGTGCCAGGCCAGGCCAGGCCAGGCCAGGCCAGGCCAGGCCAGGCCAGGCCAGGCCAGGCCAGGCCAGGCCAGGCCAGGCCAGGCCAGGCCAGGCCAGGCCAGGCCAGGCCAGGCCAGGCCAGGCCAGGCCAGGCCAGGCCAGGCTGTGCCAGGCCAGGCCAGGCCAGGCCAGGCCAGGCCAGGCCAGGCCAGGCCAGGCCAGGCCAGGCCAGGCCAGGCCAGGCCAGGCCAGGCCAGGCCAGGCCAGGCCAGGCCAGGCCAGGCCAGGCCAGGCCAGGCCAGGCCAGGCCAGGCCAGGCCAGGCCAGGCCAGGCCAGGCCAGGCCAGGCCAGGCCAGGCCAGGCCAGGGCCAGGCCAGGCCAGGCCAGGCCAGGCCAGGCCAGGCCAGGCTGCCAGGCCAGGCCAGGCCAGGCCAGGCCAGGCCAGGCCAGGCCAGGCCAGGCTGTGGCAGGCCAGGCCAGGCCAGGCCAGGCCAGGCCAGGCCAGGCCAGGCCAGGCCAGGCTCAGGCCAGGCCAGGCTGTACAGCTCAGGCCAGGCTCAGGCTAGGCTAGGCCAGGCTCAGGCCAGGCCAGGGCCAGGCCAGGCCAGGCTAGGCCAGGCCAGGCCAGGGCTCAGGCCAGGCTCAGGCTCAGGCCAGGCCAGGCCAGGCCAGTGCTGTGCTGTGCTGTGCTGTGCTGTGCTGTGCTGTGCTGTGCTGTGCTGTGCTGTGCCAGGCTGTGCTGTGCTGTGCTGTGCTGTGCTGTGCTGTGCTGTGCTGTGCCAGGCCAGGCCAGGCCAGGCTGTGCTGTGCTGTGCTGTGCTGTGCTGTGCCAGGCTGTGCTGTGCTGTGCTGTGCCAGGCCAGGCCAGGCCAGTGCCAGGCCAGCTGTGCTGTGCCAGGCCAGGCCAGGCTGTGCCAGGCCAGGCTGTGCTGTGCTGTGCCAGGCCAGGCCAGGCCAGGCCAGGCCAGGCCAGGCCAGGCCAGGCCAGGCCAGGCCAGGCCAGGCCAGGCCAGGCCAGGCCAGGCCAGGCCAGGCCAGGCCAGGCCAGGCCAGGCCAGGCCAGCTGTGCTGTGCCAGGCCAGGCCAGGCCAGGCCAGGCCAGGCCAGGCCAGGCCAGGCCAGGCCAGGCCAGGCCAGGCCAGGCCAGGCCAGGCCAGGCCAGGCCAGGCCAGGCCAGGCCAGGCCAGGCCAGGCCAGGCCAGGGCCAGGCCAGGCCAGGCCAGGCCAGGCCAGGCCAGGCCAGGCCAGGCCAGGCCAGGCCAGGCCAGGCCAGGCTGTGCCAGGCCAGGCCAGGCCAGGCCAGGCCAGGCCAGGCCAGGCCAGGCCAGGCCAGCCAGGCCAGGCCAGGCCAGGCCAGGGCCAGGGCCAGGCCAGGCCAGGCCAGGCCAGGCCAGGCCAGGCCAGGCCAGGGCCAGGCCAGGCCAGGCCAGGCCAGGCCAGGCTAGGCTAGGAGC
>CM042535.1:39428300-39433081 GCA_023630585.1 Cranoglanis bouderius | reverse complement strand
GGCCTGGCCTGGCCTGGCACTGGCCTGGCCTGGCCTGGCCTGGCCTGGCCTAGCCTGCTTTGCCTAGCCTAGCCTGGCCTGGCCTGGCCTGGCCTGGCCTGGCCTAGCCTGCCTGGCCTGGCCTGGCCTGGCTGGCCTGGCCTGGCCTGGCCTGGCCTGGCCTGGCCTGGCCTGGCCTGGCCTGGCCTGGCCTGGCGCCTGGCCTGGCCTGGCCTGGCCTGGCCTGAGCCTGGCCTGGCCTGGCCTGGCCTGGCCTGGCCTGGCCTGGCCTGGCCTGGCCTGGCCTGGCCTGGCCTGGCCTGGCCTGGCCTGGCCTGGCCTGGCCTGGCCTGGCCTGGCTGGCCTGGCCTGGCCTGGCCTGGCCTGGCCTGGCCTGGCCTGGCCTGGCCTGGCCTGGCCTGGCTGGCCTGGCCTGGCCTGGCCTGGCCTGGCACAGCTGGCCTGGCCTGGCCTGGCCTGGCCTGGCCTGGCCTGGCCTGGCCTGGCCTGGCCTGGCCTGGCCTGGCCTGGCCTGGCCTGGCCTGGCCTGGCCTGGCCTGGCCTGCCACAGCCTGGCCTGGCCTGGCCTGGCCTGGCCTGGCCTGGCCTGGCCTGGCACAGCACAGCACAGCACAGCCTGGCCTGGCCTGGCACAGCCTGGCCTGGCACAGCACAGCCTGGCCTGGCCTGGCACAGCACAGCACAGCACTGGCTGGCACAGCACAGCACAGCACAGCACAGCACAGCACAGCACAGCACAGCACAGCACAGCACAGCACAGCACAGCCTGGCACAGCACAGCACAGCACAGCACAGCCTGGCCTGGCCTGGCCTGGCCTAGCCTAGCCTAGCCTAGCCTAGCCTGGCCTGGCCTAGCCTAGCCTGGCCTGGCCTGGCCTGGCCTGGCCTGGCCTGGCCTAGCCTGGCCTGGCCTGGCCTGGCCTGGCCTGGCCTGGCCTGGCCTGGCCTGGCCTGGCCTGGCCTGGCCTGGCCTGGCCTGGCCTGGCCCACAGCCTGGCCTGGCCTGGCCTGGCCTGGCCTGGCCTGGCCTGGCCTGGCCTGGCCTGGCCTGGCCTGGCCTGGCCTGGCCTGGCCTGGCCTGGCCTGGCCTGGCCTGGCCTGGCTGGCTGGCCTGGCCTGGCCTGGCCTGGCCTGGCCTGGCCTGGCCTGGCCTGGCCTGGCCTGGCCTGGCCTGGCCTGGCCTGGCCTGGCCTGGCCTGGCCTGGCCTGGCACAGCTGGCCTGGCCTGGCCTGGCCTGGCCTGGCCTGGCCTGGCCTGGCCTGGCCTGGCCTGGCCTGGCCTGGCTGGCCTGGCCTGGCCTGGCCTGGCCTGGCACAGCACAGCACTGGCCTGGCCTGGCACAGCCTGGCCTGGCCTGGCACAGCCTGGCCTGGCCTGGCCTGGCCTGGCCTGGCCTGGCACAGCACCAGCTGGCCTGGCACAGCACAGCACAGCACAGCACAGCCTGGCTGGCCTGGCCTGGCTGCTTGGCCTGGCCTGGCCTGGCACTGGCCCTGCTGGCCTGGCCTGCCTGACAGCACAGCCTGGCCTGAGCCTGGCCTGGCCTAGCTAGCCTAGCCTAGCCTGGCCTGGCCTGGCCTGGCCTGGCCTGGCCTGGCCTGGCCTAGCCTAAGCCTGGCCTAGCTAGCCTAGCCTGAGCCTGGCCTGGCCTAGCCTGGCCTGGCCTGGCCTGGCCTGGCCTGGCCTGGCCTGGCCTGGCCTGGCCTGGCCCTGGCCCTGGCCTGGCCTGGCCTGGCCTGGCCTGGCCTGGCCTGGCCTGGCCTGGCCTGGCCTGGCCTGGCCTGGCCTGGCCTGGCCTGGCCTGGCCTGGCCTGAGCCTGGCCTGGCCTGGCCTGGCCTGGCCTGGCCTGGCCTGGCCTGGCCTGGCCTGGCCTGGCCTGGCCTGGCCTGGCCTGGCCTGGCCTGGCCTGGCCTGGCTGGCCTGGCCTGGCCTGGCCTGGCCTGGCCTGGCCTGGCCTGGCCTGGCCTGGCCTGGCCTGGCCTGGCCTGGCCTGGCCTGGCCTGGCCTGGCCTGGCCTGGCCTGGCCTGGCCTGGCCTGGCCTGGCCTGGCCTGGCCTGGCCTGGCACAGCCTGGCCTGGCACAGCACAGCCTGGCCCTGGCCTGGCCTGGCCTGGCCTGGCCTGGCCTGGCCTGGCCTGGCCTGGCCTGGCCTGGCCTGGCCTGGCCTGGCCTGGCCTGGCCTGGCCTGGCCTGGCCTGGCCTGGCCTGGCCTGGCCTGGCCTGGCCTGGCCTGGCCTGGCCTGGCCTGGCCTGGCCTGGCCTGGCACAGCCTGGCCTGGCCTGGCCTGGCCTGGCCTGGCCTGGCCTGGCCTGGCCTGGCCTGGCCTGGCCTGGCCTGGCCTGGCCTGGCCTGGCCTGGCCTGGCCTGGCTGGCCTGGGCCTGGCCTGGCCTGGCCTGGCCTTAGCTTGCTCAGTCTAGTGGCTCGCCCTCATTCTGCTCTCCCTCACGTCCACACCTGCACGAACTTGATGTTCGCCCCACCCCAATCTTCGCCCTACACTTAACCTTGTCCCTAATCCTAACCTGAACCCTAAACTTAACCCTAACTCCAACCCCAACCCTAACCATAACCTATCCTTAACCCAAACCCTAATCCTAACCCTAATCTTAACCTAACCCTAACCCTAACCGGAACTCTAACCCTACACCTAAACATATCCCTAAAAGTCTAAAACTCAACCTCAACTCTAAGATCAACCCTAGTCCTAACCCTAATCCTAACCCTAGCCATGACCTATGCTTAACCCAAACACTAATTCTAACCCTAACCTTAACCTAAGCTCTAACCCTAACCCTAACCTTAAACTTAAACCTAAACCTTAACCTCAACCCTAACCTAGTCCCTAATCCTAACCTGAACCCTAAACTTAACCCTAACTCCAACCCTAACCCTAACCATAACCTATCCTTAACCCAAACCCTAATCCCAACCCTAATCTTAACCAAACACTACCCGGAACTCTAACCCTACACCTAAACATAACCCTAAAAGTCTAAAACTTAACCCTAACCTCAACCCTAAGATCAACCTTAGTCCTAACCCTAATCCCAACCCTAGCCATGACCTATGCTTAACCCAAACCCTAATTCTAACCCTAACCTTAACCTAAGCTCTAACCCTAACCTAGTCCCTAATCCTAACCTGAACCCTAAACTTAACCTTATCCTCAACCCCAACTCCAATCCGAACCCTAATTCTAACTGGAACCCTAATCCTAGCTATAACCCAAACTCTGATTCTAACCCTGATCTTAACTGAAACTCTAATCCTAAACCTAAACATAACCCTAAACTTAAAATATAACCCTAATCTTGTCCCTAATCCTAGCCTAAACCCTAAACGTAACCCAAAACCCAACACGAACACTAACCTGAACCTCAAAACTAATCCTAACCGAAAAAATAAATAAATAAATAAATAAATAAATAAAAAATTAATAAATAAAAAAATTAATTAATTAATTAATTAATTAATAATAAAATAATAATAATAAGAATAATAATAATAATAGTAATGATAATATTAATAATAATAATATTAATAATAATAATACTAATAATAATAGTAAATTAATCCTAACATAATCTCAACACACAAACCTACAACCCAATATAAAATAAATAAAGGAATAAAAGTTAAATATATAATACAAATAAATGAATACATAAAAAAGTAAAAACAATTTTGACCCTATTCCTAGCCATAATCCAAATCCCAAAAAAAAAAAAAAAAAAAAAAAAAAAAAAAAAAAAAAAAAAAAAAAAAAAAAAAAAAAAAAAAGAAAAAAAAAAAAAAAGTGGGAGGAGTCTTAACACTTAGCCCCGCCCCCAAATGTCACACCCGGACTGGGGGCCGGACCTTCACAGGCCTCCTTCATGGGACACACCCTTATCCAGTGTTTGTGGATAACACAGTGTAATGGAGGAAGGAGGCCCATTAAAATCAGCAAATCTGCACGTCACAGCCTTTCTTTCTCAACACACATCCCGCTGAGGGTAGATGCGCAGCCGATTATGATTCGCTGGACATGATAATTATGCGCAGCATTAAACTACTTTATATTCGAGAAAAAGAGAATCATGGGCCTATTCATTTTATGGCTTTAAATGCTAATATCTCAGCAACCGTTGGGGCTATTCGCACGCGGTTTTCTTCTAATTACACAATAGAACCCCCTCTTCCCGATGTTTACACACGTATAGGGCTTATACGCGTTTCAAATTTTTAGAATCCACCATAACCAGGAACACTTGTTATTACCGATGAGTTGGCCGGACGTGACCACTCACGATCCGAGCCGGGGGGCGGCTACGTCAGTAGAAGCCTGATTACTTCCCGAATCTACTCTTCTGGAGTAATGTATGGAAGGAATCCGCTGACACACGCTTAACCCCAGGGGACACAACCCAGTAGAAGCTTGATGGCTTCCCGAAGGGTTCCAGCTCCTTGTGAGGTGGAACAGGTAGGGAAGTCATCCGCTGGGTTGCTACCCAACCAGGGACATCTGGAGGTGACGTATTGCACGGGACCTACCTCCGGACCCCTGGTTTAGCTAGAGAAGGCCTACCCAGGCAAGGCTGATAGATAGACAATTTTTAGTTGGGTAGACCTAGTAGCAGGCTCTGTTCGGGTGACTCGGGAAACCTTGCGGTGTTAACAAGAGTCATTCTGGTCAGAGCTAGGTAAGTAGCCAGCCCTCCTGGGTCCACTAGGACAGCACGCAGTTGGGTGGTCTGGGGCCAACAGACCTTAAATGGGGCCAAATCTTCTACTTGG
>CM042535.1:39390800-39418300 GCA_023630585.1 Cranoglanis bouderius | reverse complement strand
CCACATGGCCTACATCCTTAACACCGCCAGGCCGACCCATTGTTTCGGATTGTGGCAGTGAAAGTTATCGGATTGCGGAATTTCTAGATTATCATCTTAATCCACTCTCCACTAAACACTCTAGTTACATCCAGGACACCTATGACTTCATAAGCAAGGTTAAAAATATTACGCTGAAACCCCACAGCTTTCTATTTACGATGGACATCAATGACCTTTACACTAACATCGATACAAACATGGGTCTGCAGGTGGTAAAGCAATGTTTTGACCAACATCCAAATGAGGGAAGACCAGATGAGATAATACTGGAGTTACTGGAACTTAGCCTCACAAGAAATGACTTTGAGTTTAATGGCCAGATGTATTTGCAAATAAAAGGAACAGCTATGGGCAAAAAGTTTGCACCAGCTTATGCAAACATCTATATGGCCCAATGGGAGCAAACCGCATTCCCAAAATGCTCAAAACTACCAACTCATTACTTTCGGTACCTAGATGACATTTGGGGGACATGGGAACATACAGAAAAGTACTTCTGGGAATTTGTCACCACTCTCAACAATCACCACGAAACAATTAAGTTAAAATGCACACTCAACAAATCACAGGTAGATTTCCTGGACACAACAACGTATAAAGGCCAGAATTTCCTAGTTGACAGGAAATTGGAAATAAGGGTATTTTCCAAAGAAACGGACAGCCATTCTCTACTAGACAAGGAAAGTTACCATCCCAAACACACAATCAGGGGGATTGTCAAAGCACAACTTATTAGGTTCAAAAGAATCTGCACACAAACAAAAGACCTCCAAGATGCAACACAGATCCTTTTCAAGGCCCTCCGTAGGAGGGGATACACCAGAAGCTTCCTCCGGTCAATCTACAGGGATTGGAAAAGGAACCCTTTCGGCTCACGTGATTTGAACAAAAATACTGAAGAAAAGACCATCATCCCCTTGACATTGAGATTCTGCAATCACTCATTGAAATTGAGCAGGGCTTTAAAACTCAATTTCAAAAACCTACTGAGGAACAAGCTGGACACGTCCAGAGTCAGGCTAGTAACAGCCTTCCTAAGGAACCAAAATCTTAAAGATCTTTTATTCCATAGTAGACTGCATCCCCCTGGCCCTACAAAGAGGGTCCCACCTACCATTCGGGTGGCAAAGACCCACACCACTGGGGACGCATACCGGCTACCACGGAATTTTTGCCTTGCACATATATCTATTTAGTTATATATATATATATATATATATATATATATATATATATATATATATATATATATATATAATTAAACTAAACCTTTTAAGCAACTTGCATCAGTTTCCCCAAGTCCCTTGCACAGTGGAACATTTTGGATATAAACATAAGTTTGTGCTCATGCATCCCTGTTGTGCTTCCATGCTACACAAACTCCACTTTGTAAAGTTTGCATGTTACAGTCTACTTCGCGAGATTTAATATAAAATGCTCCCCTGCCTTAGAGGACTTGGGGCACACACTTTTTTTTCCATTGTCACTTGATGATTGCGCCGATGGTGACTGAGGTCATGTAGAGCATAAAAGGTAAAGTTAAGAAACAGTAAACTGAAGAAATTCATTGTCGTTGACTCTGGGTATTCTGCTAAAGCTAGCCGCGTCACATTACATGCAAATGGCATCACGTGCCATCGACTGGGAAACGGCTTATACTTACAGTTATTTTAAAAAATGCTAGTGTTCCATCTGAGACGATACTACCCTTCTAAAATTCATACATGGTAGCATACATAGTGCATACTGTAAGTGTATAGTACGTCATCTGGGACACAACTTTGGTCTGTACTCTCCAATGCCTTGACTGCAATCCTAAACTTATTTCTAGGCTAGACATGGATCATGACTGTAATCCTAACCTCAACCCATTCGGGAACACAAGTTTAATACAACTGTACAGAAATATGCATTATACTTAAATTAGGCAGACCGCAGAGGATTATGGGAATATGATCTTTAAACATCAATTATAACACAAAAACAAAAAAGATAGCGCTGAGCATTTTCGGGTTCTTGGAAGCATTGGACTTGCTGAGTGGAATTAGCTGGTCATGATCTTAGCCAGTAGAGGTCACTATTTACTCAACATAATGGTGCAGAACTTGCCCTGTAATGACCTGAACTGGCCATCCATCAAAATAACCGTTTGGACACTGTGTGGTCCTTTTGTTGCCATGATCTCCAGGGGGTCCACCCATTAGAAACTTGATGGCCTACCTTGGGGTGATCTGCTGGGAAGAATGGTCTCCACCAACCTCACAGGGCAGCTAACTCTGCTAACTAAGAGCCATTGGCAGAAAGTTGAGTTTCTCAACTCCACCTACATGTAGGAAACAAACACAGCAAGTAGTACCTACAAAATCAATATTTAATTTAAATATATAATAATATGAAATGTTTAACATTTAATATTTGACATACTTAAGACATGGTTATTGCATTATAGGGCAAGTGCAGAAAAAACATAGGGGAAGTCTTATCAAGGAAAGCATATCCAAAACTGAATGAACATGCTAGGGACACAAATAATTAAATATTTAAATAGTGATGCTGGGGGCCTCAGATGAGGGTGTATAGTGTTCAAATATAATGTTTAGTGTTGACCTGCTCTCTCTAGTGGCTCACCCCCACTCTGCTCTCCTTCGCGTTGAAAACAAAGCATAAAATCCAAACCAACGCCTAATAGTAGCAACTGCCAAGACACAGTATTTATCAGAGCTATTACAGTGCTTAACAGGCACTGGCCCATGCAGTCCAAGTTTTTGGACTGTGATGGAGGGGGGTCATTGTAAATTCAAAAACCTTAGCCTAACCAGAACCTTCGAACAAGCACACTATTAGAATCAAAGCAGTGCAGAACGGTTGGAAGTGACAATCATCAAAACCTTGTCTATCTTTATATTCCCACAGAATGGCAAACGCAGCTAGTGAGGACTTCAGGACACTTGTTCGAGCTCTTCACCAACACATTAAGGCCTTCTACCACCTGCAAAATGTTAAGATTTCAGAGGGTAACACCAAAGGGCCTGCAACTTTTACCAGGGCCACAAAATGGCTGGAATGGCTTTGGTAAAACCAGCAATCCCCACCTCGACCAAAGAAACAATGCTATATGGGAATGCTCGAAATTGGCTTCACAATAGCTTACAGATTCTGAATGATCATTACAGGCCAACAATACAGACCTCAATAGATAGGATCAAAACCCTACCTTTAGCTCAAAGGAAAGAGGCATGGGAAGTAACATTTAGATGGTTTTAAAAGAAATCTCGGGATGGTCCAAAATACCACTTTCCAGGGGGCTTTTGGACATCTATTAACCATAACTGAGCAAGACCCAAAACAATAAAAAGCAAGTAATTCAAAAGCAGTGCAGGGAGACTCAAACCCTACCCTCGACCGGGACTTGAACGGAAATTACCAGGCACACTGGCCCTGAACTAGACCCCTACCCCACTACCAAATTTTGAACCAACATCAAGCACAACATATGGCTTAGGATAGCAGGTCACAACCCCTGTCGGAGGTTCTCTGCCCTGCCAGGATCACAACCCAGAAACTCAACTGGCAACTACCTCATATCTCCAAAAACCAAATAAAAGTAATAAAAGGGGTACAGCAAACCAAAAGGGCAACCAAACAAAAAAAAGCATGACATAACCAAACCATAGATTCCACTCCAGTGAAAGACACAAATAGTATAACAACCTCCACACCATCATAGGTAGAGCAGGGTACTGAAGCTGGCTCCAAGGTACAATACACTGCTACCCAGGAACACCACTATCCCATGCCCTTCATATCATCAAACACAAGACACTGACCTCAGCAGAAACTCAGAAAATAGTCATACCTTTTGGGTAAACAATAGAATGTAATTAATTTTTACTTACAAAAAAACTATCAACTGTCAAGACATATTGGAGCAGCTCAGGACACCTTTCCAAATGCAACATTGCTCATCTCCATCATCAACTTCAAGAACGACCTTCCATCAATAACCAAACCCAACCTCAAGACATGAAACAACTGGTAAAAATTTACCAAGCCTTCCAAGCACAAAATTTCTCACACTACCTGATAAAATCCACTGGATTCTCAAAACAGCCGAGGCAATGTAGTAACACTGGAGATGGCATTTAAACTAATCCACAAACAAAAAAAACAATACAGGGATTTAATGACAAGATGATAATCAATTTCTCCCAAACATTCACCTTCAACAGCAGAAGAAAAAGTTCTCAGAAAGGGACCTTCCTTTATTCTATCAAATGATACCATCACACCCAAATTTACTGAAATAGCTGCCCAAGTCACAAAATACCAAAAGAGATTAAAAATAATCTCTTTTTTGAAGTGTGCAATGAAAATCGCTACAAACCTCCATTTACAGCAAAATTATAATTATAGTTATAAATTAAAATTATTCAACGCTGCTTCCTGCAGCCGCTCACTCTCTCGGACTCCAGCTTTTAGTATTTTACTCCGTTTTTTCACTGTCATTGTTTGTGTTCTTAAAAAATGCTGGTAATAACTGCTTTCTTTTTGCCATGACACACTCTACAACACATGATACTTCATGACAATGAATTCAGGTGAACTATTGAACTTGAAATGATTACGTTATGTGAAAGAGGCTATTGATTGTCTATTAGCAATATTTGAGCACCTGTAATATAAGATTAGCATTTTTATTGAAGTTATTTTTTTTTTTGTTCTGTTTTACTTTTTGTGAATTAAAAACTACAAGTATTTGTTTTTATAATATTGCTGCAGGAGACTTTAAACATCCAGCTGCAGAGATGCCGGATCCACATAAAAGGGTTCCGGAACACAGGTGTGGTATATTTTAAGCTCTGCTAATTATGAATAATTGTGAATTATCAACTGATACACTTCAAATTATCAAGCACATTTCCCTCTTGTAAATAAACATGTACGTTTTAACCTCTTGTTTGTTCTCTTCCTTCAATTTCATTAAACATATATACTTTTATATTCCTCAACGTATACCACCAGTATTGCAGGCAAACCCTCTCACCATTTTCATGGACTATTCACCCTCCTGCCATCCGGCAGAAGGTACAGGAGCATCCGTGCCACCACCAGCAGACTCCACAATAGCTAGTTTCTTCCCTGAGGCAGTCAGATTACTCAACACCCTGTTGCCTCCCAAAACTCACCTGGGCCAGGCAAACACCTAACCCAGTAAGACTCATACCTCTGCACACACACTAACCCAGTAAGACTCATACCTCTGCACACACACTAACCCAGTAAGACTCATACCTCTGCACACACACTAACCCAGTAAGACTCACTGCACACACACTAACCCAGTAAGACTCACTGCACACACACTAACCCAGTAAGACTCACTGCACACACACTAACCCAGTAAGACTCACTGCACACACACTAACCCAGTAAGACTCACTGCACACACACTAACCCAGTAAGACTCACTGCACACACACTAACCCAGTAAGACTCACTGCACACTGCACTTTACATAGCTGCATCAGTCACTTTACTATGGAACTTATGCTGCTACATTACACAATAGCTTATAGTTTACAGTCTATGTTTACAGTTTACAGTCAATGTTCTGTGTATTTATTGTCATGTGTATTTGTTTTCTCTGTACTTATTGTTTTGCACTTGTCTAACACTATTGTATATCTGCACTTTATGTAGTCTTGTGTACAGTTCTGTGTTGCACCATGGTCCTGAAAAAGCATCATTTCGTTCCAATATATACACGCTATATAGAGAAATGACAATAAAAACCTACTTGACTTGACTTCACATGTATTTCTCTTGTATCTCTTATAGTTTTCTTATTTTCTTTTAATTTCAAAAGCAAATTAACATTAGAGGAAACATTAATTTACAAATTAAAGTCAGACATTTAACATGCGATCTTCAGGTGCGCGCCTCCTACTTTTTATGCACAAAATGGAGTCCCAGGTTCCCTCTTAAGAGCCTAACTATGCTCTTTATCATGCTTTCAATTACCTCATTAAACTCACAAAACCGCTAAAATAGGCTCTGTAAACAGTGAAATAATTCAGTGCACTGAATTATTTTACACTCTCTTTGCCAAGAGTTAACTCTCATACCTGAAAAGGAGAAGAATATTAAGAACAGAAAAACCCCAGCAATGTTTCCCCACAGCAAACTTTATGTAGCCTGAGGAAAACCCGCGAGCGCTCCCCCTAGTGTATCATCAGGCAAAACTAATCAATCACCAACATCCATTTACTTGACTAATAGATCACAGATTCACAAGAAACAATAGAGATTATCTTTAAATTCTTTCAGTGTTTTGAATATAAACAACTTTAAGCTTTTTAAAATATTTTATGAAGCATTTTAATTAACAACATTTTTAAAGATATCTTCACTTAATTAATTTGCATCACTTTCTTAATTAATTCAATTAATTAATTAATCACTTTCAAATTAATTTCAATTAATTTGCATGAGTTTCTTCTTCATGTAGGCCTATCCTATGTTGACAGTTCTTAATTAACATTTTTAATCTGTCACAGAATCTCGTCTTTAGTCTTGTCTTGTTCGTCCTTTCCGTCCAGCCATCCAGTCTTCATCCATTTTCTTTCATCAGTTTCTTTAACCATTCAAGTAACTTTTGTTTTCCACAAAGACTTTTTGGTTAATTCTATGCTGAAATCTTAGTCTGAAACCAGCCTTCAGCTGTGATCAACTTCTTCAGATCTCTGATCCAGATTCAACTACACCTCCTCACCACTGACGACATCTCAAGACTCTCCTCTCATTAAGGCAACACAAGTATTATACTTCCTAACTCTCATTAATTGGATGCAGTAAAACTTAAGACCTTAAGAACCTAGTTCATGACAATACGCAGGTTGATATTAATGTATTGATGGTTTGTTCAGGTCATGGTCTAACTGAATCCCATACATTGCCATAAAATCTACAATCCTGTTATTTTTCCACTGCAAAAAAAATTCTAATTTCTTCCCTGTCATGTGTGTGTTCGTGTGTTAATGTCACATGCAGTCGAGCTGAAGGTCATGAGTTCAGGGTTCTGATGGCTTTGGGAAAGAAGCTCCTCCTTAGTATCTTAGTTCTTGTCATATGGTGGCAGCAGTGTTTTTAGGACTGCAGCCATAGGAACAGTCCATTGCTGTGGTGTGTGGCATCCTATGAGATCTTTCCTGCTCTGATCCAGCAGTGCCTGGTGTAGATGTCCTGCAGGCTGGGTAGTGCTGACCTGGTGATCTGTTCAGCAGACCTCACCACCTTCTGCAGAGTTTTGTAGTCCTCAGCACTGCAGTTCCCATGCCAGGCAGTAAATCCCAGTGAGGATGCTCTCTGTGGTGGCAGTGTCAAAGGACTTCTGGTTAGCTGAGATGTTGAACTTCCTCAGCCGATGTAGATGTTAAAGACACCCACACAGATGTCCACACATATCATCGTAGATTAAAACTTCTGGATTACTTTAGATATGAGAACGAACAGAGTCACGTACCCTTGGTGGCAAATTCCACATGGGAACCTTCATTGGAATCCGTCTCAGAGGAAATTCAGACACTAATCCGTCGAGATGTTAGAATTTTAAAACGATTTCGGTATGGTAAAAATAAAAAATCTAATCTGACTAAGCAACAATTTCGAGTTCTAAAAAATCTAAAAAATAATCAAAATATTGTAATAAATTTGGCAGATAAGGGTTCTCAAATTATTATCATGAATAAATCACAGTATTTGTTGGAAGCTAATCATCAATTAAATAATGAACAACATTACGCGTTGCTACCTCATTCGATTCAAAATGAAACCCAAAATAGAATTCGGCACATATTGTTATCTTTAAAGGAGTCTAAATTTATCACATCTAAACAATTAAACTATTTAATTGTAACTGATAGACATGATCTTTTACGTAAGAGTAGTTTTCATGCTAAGCATACCTTCAGGGGTATAATTAAATCACAGCTGATCAGATTTCATAGAATTTGTAGCTTCCCAGAGGATATGGAGATAGCCACCCAAATACTGTTCAGAGCACTCAGACCAAGGGATTATTCTGCTCGGTTCCTTAGGGAGATAAAACAAGAAGTAAAACAGAGCTTGGAAATGAATGGACAGTATGTAAGAGGGGTTGATCAACAACAAGTGTTTCCTCCGGTGCTCACTTTCTCCCATCATCTGGGGATTTTAAATAAAAATCTTAAAACACATTTTCAACAGGCCCAATGGTCAAAAGAGGCCTTAGGGAGTTATAAGATAATATCAACTTTTAGGCGAAATAAAAATTTAAAAGACCTTTTAGTTCATTCAAGTTTAAGTAAAAGAAGGGAACACAAATATAAAGAGTATACACAAGTTTTAAATACTAAGTATATTAAGAATATCTTTTCTGGGGTAGGAGTCCCAATATGGCAGAAATTAGATTTAAATGTCTCTAACGTGGTATATATGATCCGATGTAAAATGTGTCAAAAGATATACATGATACACTTCCACAAATATGTGTTGTGAAGATCAGACTCTGATAGATCCCTGTTCTTTAAATAAAACAGGGCGCTCACTCACACCTGATTGTCATCCCACTGCTTGAAAACACCTGACTCTAATTTCTACTTTCAAATTCATTCATCAGGTTCATATACTTTTGCCACTCACAGATATTATTAGTAATATTAGATAATTTTTCTTAATAAGTGAATGACCAAGTATAATAGTTTGTCTCATTTGTTTAATTGGGTTCTCTTTATCTACTTTTAGGACTTGTGTGAAAATCTCATGATGTTTTATGTCATATTTATACAGATATATAGAAAATTCTAAATGGTTCACAAACTTTCAAGCACCACTGTATGGAACACCAGGTTTGACAACAGGAGACTGGATGAGGAACCAAGGGGGAACATTTTTCTATTTTTTAGATTGTAGATTATAGTGAATGGCACAAATTGAATGTGATGAAAAATAGGATTGAACACAAAACACTAAATATGGGGGTGAATCAAGCACTTCTTTTTCAAATGTAATAGCACTGAGAGTGAAAACAGCACTTACCGTTCAAGCACTTTGACTCCAAGTTCCTAGTCCACCCTTCCAGGTTGACTCTACTGAACAGAACCATATTACTTATATAATACATTTTTAATATCAACTTACAGAAGCCCCTAATCTCTGACCTAAACCCCATCCCAAAGCCCTATCCTGAATCTTTGACTTAACTCCTAACTCCAACCACTGATCCTTGATCTGGACCTACATCTATGGGCCCCTGGCCACCAACTCAGACCAGAAGAAGAATAAGTTTCCAAATAAAATTGCCTGCAATGCAAAGAAAATATAACAGAGCCCAAACTTTACCCATACTTACCGGCCACACCATACCATTTCTTTTTAAAAATAAATAAATAAATAAATAAATTGTTTCCTTTCTTTTGTTTTATTCCTTTTCCCAAAAAAAGTTTTAACAAAAAAGGAAAAAAGAAAAGGGAGGAATAAATAACTCATAAATAACAAAATGTGTAGCATGAGCAAAATAAGTCAAAATTTGGACTATTTAAAAAAACAAACAAACATTAAATTCAAAGTCCTAATTCTAACCCTGACCCAAACCCTAATTCTAACCCTGACCCTAATCCACAGGCACCAGCCCATGCACTTTCATTGGCTCCCTATACTATCACTCACTATTCAGACAGTGATAGGGGGTCATTGTAAATTCAAAAACCTAACCCTAACCCCTACTCCTAACTCTGACCCTAACTCTAACCCCTAATACCTAACCCTAACCCTACGTGCATTAAATGAAACGTTTTCCAGATTTTAAGGTTGGTACTTGAATAACCCTAGCCTAACCCTAACTTCCCTTACCCTAACCCCAACCTGAACCATAACCCCAGCCCTAACCCCTTACCCTATCCCTAACTCAAAAAAGGTGGACAAAGTAAAAATAATGGCTGAGAAAGGCAGAAAAAGGTCAAAGGTGGACAAGGGCAGGAAAACAGCAGACAAAGGCATGAATACTCCACATAAAGGTGCAAATATCATGTCCAAATCAATGACCAAGACCCCTGACAAATGCAGAAAAATGGTGGACAAATGTATAAAAATGTCAGATAAAGGTGGAAAAACAGCAGACAAATGGCACACAACTGGTGGAAAAATGGCGCCCAAAGGCAAAAAATGGTAGACAAATAAAATGATGAACAAGTGGTACACAAAGGCAGAAAGACGGTACACAAACAGCTGATAAAGGTGGACAAAGGTGAAAAAATGCAAATGCAAAACCAGCAAACAAACAGAACACAAAGGTGGAAAGACTGCAGACAAAGGCAGAAAATGGCAGACAAAAGTGGACAAAAATGGTGGACAAAGGTGGAAAAACAGTGAACACAGGCAGAACAACTGTGGACAAAGGCAAAAAACAATGGACAAAAAGACAAATATGACCTCACAGATGACCCAAAATTGGTTAATTTCCTGTTTTACCACTCAAGAGCAAGCCCTCTTTAACCCTTAAACGATGACTTAATTACAACATATTTAATACAATGTATACATTTATTTAAACAATGATCAAACCTAATTACAATCATAACATAATCAGAACATTATATTTTAAATCATAATATTATATAAATTTAATATAATAAATAATATAGTACTGCAGTTTGAAATCTTGTGTTGGAAATTATGTAATACAATATTTTTTCAATAGTTCAATGCTTTTATTTTGTCGAATCACAGCTTCCATAACTGTATTGTTTAATCATTATCATCTGTGACATGGTAATGCAACTGATGATAATTATATACAAATTCTTTCATTCAGATGTCACCTTGGAAAATTTGAAGGTATAAATCAAAGTGAAAGTAAAAAAAAAATTTAAAAAAAAAAAGATTTTTCAGCAAACTAATTTTTACAGTTGTTTTCCCGATCAGCCATAAAGGTAGGGTTTATTATTATTATTATTATTATTATTATTATTATTATTATTATTAATGTTATGATGATAATAAATATTAACATATAAACAGCACTTTCACACATTGTCTTACTCTCCACAGACACTTATGAGTGCTACACTATTTTAACAGCATAACAAACACGTCACTGTCCATGTGAACTTTTCCAGTCTTTCCTCTGTCTATCACTTCACCTAATCCCTCTATCAATCACTTTCTCAATCTGGTATTCACTTCCTCCCTCATTTCTGTGCTGTGATGTAATTGCTGTCTCACTCCCGCTCTCACGGTGTTCTCCACTCTGTGTTCTATCTTTATCCCTCCGTCCCTCCCTCCCACGCACCCTTCATCTCTCTCCCTGCCTCCCTCCCTCCCTCCCTCGCAACCTTCATCTCTCTCCCTACCTCCCTCCCTCCCTCGCAACCTTCATCTCTCTCCCTTCCTCCCTCCATCTCCCTTTCTCTGCTCACTTCTGTCACCTGCAGTGGGTGGAGCTATGGAGCAGTGCTGGGTTGTCATTGGCTATTGAGGGAGGAGGCTGCAGTGGCATGGTGATGCTGTGCAGATGCTCAGCAGAAAGACAGGCAGCCACATCTTCTCTCTCTCTCTCTCTCTCTCTCTCTCTCTCTTTCTCCCTCCTTGGCCTTTTCTCCCTCCCCCTATTTTCTCCATCTCTCTCTTCTCCATTTCCGATCACTCTCTCTCACACACACTGGCTGTAAGGTAGGATTATGCCCCTATCATCCTGCTCTCCTTCATTCATCCATCTCTCCTACATTCATCCTGCTTTCCGGTTTTCCTCGTGAAGGATCACCACACCCACAGAGAAAAGCGACTACAGCAAATCAGGAACACACACATATGGACACTTCACTGGCATGCACTACTGTGTTTCTTGGATTGTTGTTGCCAAACAGTGCTGGATTTGTTGGTAGTGTGTATGTTGAGTGTGTGTGTATGATAGTTGGACTCTGAATGCTCACACACACTCGAGGAGCGAAGCATATCAATTCTTGCTGTTTGAGGCTTTGCTGAGCCATTTCTGCCTGAAGAAGGCTTTTCATACCCAAGGATGCTGTGCAGCAGGCCACTCTATTAGGCCGCAGCAGAATGGATAGAGCCTCAAAGGGCCAGGACACTGCTGATTGGACAGCTCTTCACTGGACGGGCACAGACACACAAACCGCCGCTGCCCATGGGTGAGGACGAGAGTCCCAAGATCAACCACAGCTTCCTCCGAGACTACGTCACCGAGGGTGTGTACACATTCACACACATTATACACTCACAAACCTAACACACACACACACACACACACACACACACACACACACACAGAAAACACAGCTCACCACCCAGAATCAGGGAGGACTGCAGTCCAGGTACAAACACCTACACACCAATCTCAAACACACATCAGCATATACTAAGTGCTGACTCAGCAGCTCCTATGATTATTAAACAGAGAGTAAATATTTTACACTGAAAGGAAAATGAAACACTCTTCTTATTTGCTCTATATTATATTATATTATGTTATGTTATATTATATTATATTATATTATATGATTACTGTGATTGTTTTATTTGGGTTAGTATTTGGGGTTTTTTAAAATATATATATTTTTTTTAATGTAATAACTCCAAAATGTAAATTTGTCAGATTTACCCTTTGCCTGTAACACTGAGGCTGCTGTAAAATATTTCAGCAAGAGATTCTGCCAAACTTTTAAAGCCCATGTGAACTGAACATCAGAGAAAGAAACTGCAAACATACAAAACTAAAAAAAGATATTATCCTGCTATTGAATAATAAACTTTAATTGAATACTGTACTCTTTTGTTCACTCTGTTTATCTGTTTTTCCTGCAGCTGATGTCATTTCCACTGTGGAGTTTAATCACACGGGGGATCTGCTGGCCACTGGAGACAAAGGGGGACGAGTGGTCATCTTCCAGAGAGAGACTGAGGTCAGGGCTCAAAGCTTAGGTGTCAAGACTTAAATTAAAATTTATTTATATGTCTACTGTTAACAGTACACATTTTCACAGTACAGCTGTACATGAACAACAATAAGTTGACATGAGGAAGAAACCTTGAGAGAGACCAGACACAAACGGGAACCCATCTTCTTCTGGATTACCTAATAGAAAGGTTATTTAACTAAAAGTTTGACTAAAATAGGTTTTCGACATAGATTTATAGAATGAGACTGTGTCTGAGTCCCGAAGGCTGATCTATAACTGGGGGGTTTGTAGGAAAAAGCTCTGTCCCCTGCTGTAATCTTCATTATTCTACATCCTAATAAACATCCTGCACCTTTTGATTGAAGCAGGCGTGGCATGAACGACCAAATGTTCGCTCAGGTACTGTGCGAGACCATTCAGTGCTTAATAGGTCATTAGTAGTATTTGCTCCCAGAGATAGCATATATAGAGAAAAGAGCAGTGAACCTAGAACAGAGCCTTGTATAACACCATGTTTAAAGGCTCAGGCATCGAAAGGTAAAAGGTCACTGTGTGTGGTGACTGTCATCTTCAGGACAGAGACATGGGACAAACCTCTTTATTGGGATTAAACATCACTGCTTAAGAAGAAGTAGCGCAAAAAAAAGTATAGAAAACAAATAATGACTTTACAGCTCTGAAAAATTCAACATTGGAAGACAATTGATGGACCAGCACACAAACAGTGTTTGTGTGTGTGTGTGTGTGTGTGTGTGTGTGTGTGTGTGTGTGTGTTTTTTTTGTTGTTGTTGACAGAGTAAAGGAGATAAGGAGGAGCTGGGAGAGGCGGGAGAATATAACGTCTACAGCACATTTCAGAGCCACGAGCCAGACTTTGATTACCTGAAGAGCTTAGAAATTGAGGAGAAGATCAATAAGATTCGCTGGCTGCCTCAACAGAACGCCGCCCACTTCCTTCTTTCCACCAATGGTGAACAAGAAGCACTGTAAAATCAGATGGAACAGAATTACACTCTCCTCCAGTCAGGCTAAGCTTTTGGAGATTAGTTTCACACTTTTACACATAAATAAATTAAGGCTTTTTCAGCCTGATGCCACAGGAGAACACTTTTAAGTTGCACAAAGAACATTTTACACTCAAGTTCTTCAGAGAACCATCTACTTACTGGCGCTTTATAGAACCCACAAATGGTTCTTCACAGCAGTGCCATAAGGAACCAATGTTATCATAAGTTCTCTAAAAAAAAATTTTTTTAAAATCTAGTTAGTGCTTTAAAGTAATGTTCTTAAAAGAGCGATGCCTTGCAGGAGAACCTTTTCCAGTTCCACAAAGAACTTTATAGGGTTCACTTTAACCTGTTATGGGATGATACCTAGAAGAATCAATACACTGCTCTGAAGAACCCATACTGAAACATAAAGAACTTCTTTAATCTCCAAAGAACCATACAGCTCAACTCAAGAACCCTATACAATGAAAAATGGTTCTTGACAAGAAGAAGGTTCTTTGCAGAACCTATGGTGCTATAAAGACCATTGAAGAACCTTTATTTTTAAGAGTGCATGTGAGTTTAGTCACGTTATCATAATGATATGTGAGAAGTGGATCTAATGTGTGTTAAATCTAAAGTGTGCAATAAAAGATCCACAAAACTAACACCAAATGTCAATGTTTAATGGCTAACAGATAAGACAATAAAGCTGTGGAAGGTGAGTCAGAGGGACCGACGTCCAGAAGGATACAACCTTAAAGATGAAGAAGGACGAATGAAGGACATTTCCACCATCACATCACTACAGGTGTGTTTACAGCTTCATCATATTTATCAGAGAATATTACAACATGAAAATACAAAATCCTACATAATATGTTTCTGAGCTTCTGTGAGTCCCCTTTAACAGAAACCCACACTCTGCCCTGTGAGTTTGGGGTTAATGATGTGCTCATGGCTGTGACATCGCCGATAGTACACATGTTTATGTTGCATTACTTAGGCACTATAATGCTACTTTTCTGTTTATCATCAACACTAACCCTGTTTCTACACATTCTATAATCACCTCTAGTCCTGGAGTTTATTAATCCAGTCGTCTGATTGGTCCAGGTCCCAGTACTGAAGCCCACTGATTTGATGGTGGAGGTGCGTCCTAGGCGGGTCTTTGCGAATGGCCACACCTATCACATCAATTCCATATCAGTGAACAGTGATGGAGAAACGTACCTGTCAGCTGATGACCTCAGAATCAACATGTGGCACCTGGACATCACCGATCGCAGCTTTAGTATCCTCGTGTGTGTGTGTGTGTGTGTGTGTGTGTGTGTGTGTGTGTGTAGAAAAACAGCACTGTGATTCAACTAGTTTAACATAGCTGTGCTAGCTTTAAGTGCAGCTGTATTAGCTGCATTAGCTAAGCATTAGCATGCTATTCTAACTGATGTTTGATCCTTCACTCTTTAATGAGACATTGTGGACATTAAACCAGTGAACATGGAGGACCTGACAGAGGTGATCACAGCAGCCGAGTTTCACCCGCAGCACTGTCACCTGTTCATCTACAGCAGCAGTAAAGGAACAATCCGCCTGTGTGACATGAGGACATCTGCCCTGTGTGATACACATGCCAAGAGTGAACACACACACACACACACACACACACACAGAGAATCTCAAATAAGAGAGCACAGCATTTTTCATTCCAGCCATGAAGTACCTTATAATATAATGAAAATGTAGCAGTGCATTATGGTAGGCTGACCGCTAATCACATCTTTTTTAATTTTAAAAATATCTACAAGAGTAAAGATCTTCTCATCCTGCAGGTCTTATTTGAGTTTTGGATATGACTTTGAGACTGAATCTATATTGATCTCTCCAGTTTTTGAAGAGCCTGAAGATCCAGGGAACCGCTCGTTCTTCTCTGAGATCATTTCCTCAGTCTCTGACGTGAAGTTCAGCCACAGTGGACGTTATCTGCTAACACGAGACTACCTCACGGTGAAAGTGTGGGACCTAAACATGGAGAAAGGACCAGTAGAGACATACCAGGTGATGCAGTGTGCTCACTAAACGCACACCAGGTGATAGATACAGTGTCCTCTCTAAACACACACTAGTTTAGACATTGTGTCTTCAGTGAATTGCGATGACGCTACATTGCACTGATTATATTATATTATCTGGTATTATAATGCCAGACACTGCAGTGAACTGATTATTGTGTGTGTGTGTGTGTGTGTGTGTGTGTGTGTGTGTGTGTGTGTTCAGGTTCATGAGTACCTGCGTAGTAAACTCTGCTCGCTCTATGAGAATGACTGCATCTTCGACAAGTTCGAGTGTGTGTGGAACAGCGCAGACAGGTAACTTTCCCAGAGTAAACACTAACATAACATTCAGACTGAAGTCTCTGAATGCAGGCCGGAATCTGTAACTGAATTTGATCTAAAATTGAATTTTTTTTATATCTGTCTCTCTTTCTGTCTGTCTCTCAGTGTGATCATGACCGGAGCATATAACAGTTTTTTTCGTATGTTTGACCGGGAATCGGGGCGGGGTGTGACACTTGAGGCGTGGCGTGAAAGCAGTAAACCGCGCGCAGTGTTGCGGACGCGGCGTGTGTACACCGGGGGGCGGCGTCGCCGTGGAGACGTGGGAGTGGACAGCCTGGACTTCCGCAAAAAGATCCTGCACATGGCATGGCACCCGGCTGAGAACATCATTGCCATCGCTGCCTCCAACAACCTTTACATCTTCCAGGACAGAGTAACCCCAGAGAACCAGTGATACACACACACAATGTTTGCTCTCTGTGTGTGTAGGTAGAGACCATAGGGTGTATCTGACACAACTACACACGGTGAAACCTCACATACACTGCTTTCATTGGCAGATGAGGAACGATGTGTTTCTGCTGTGTGACTGATCATCAGCCAATCACAGAGGCACAGAGAGAAAGAGAGGACACAGTGCTTGTGAAAAGGGGAGGGGAAGGAGGATAAACCTTATGAGCTGATGTGACATTTACAGTGGGCGGGGCTTGCAGACTTGTGGGCTGCAGGTCAGAGTCAGTGTTCACCATCACACGAATGATGTTACCTGGTTGTCATGGTTACAGCTATAGTCTAAAACGTCTTCCTATCATGTTCTTCCTAAACCAATCCCATCATGCATCATCTTACACATTAGCAGGTGCAGACACATTTATCTCATACACTATCATACACACAAGCTGAACACACACACACCCACACAAGCTAAATACGTACACACTATCATACACACAAGTTAAATACACACCCACACACACACACAAATCTACTTCCTGTAACAGGAGATTGGTCAAAACCTCATTTAATTAACACTAATCATTTAATTAACCTTGTTTACTATTAACACTACACTAACACTAACACTACACCAACATTACACATCACTATCACCAACAACAAAACTAACACTACACTAACATTAACACAACACCAACATTACACATCACTATCACCAACAACAAAACTAACACTACACTAACACTAACACAACACCAACATTACACATCACTATCACCAACAACAAAACTAACACTACACTAACATTAACACAACACCAACACTACACCACCACTACTACTGACACCACACCTACATTAACACTGCACTAACACTACACAAACATTAGCACAACATCATCACTACACCATCACTAACCCCAACACTAACACATCATCAACAACACAACACTACACAAACACGAACACTAAATCAACACCAAACCTGCACTGACACCAACACTATACCTCACACTAACTAAATTCATACTAACAGTACACTTACACTACACTACACTAACCTATCTACACTACCTCAACACTAACACTACACAATCACACCAACACTAACCTTACTAAAACTAACACTACACCAACACTACACTAATGCTACACTAACACTAGACTGACAAAACACTACACCAACACCCACAGCAACACAAGAAAAACACTAGTAGTACATCAGCATTAACACCACATCACTAACCTCACACTAATACTAACTTCACACCAACACTACACTAACTACACTAGTAATTAACATTTAACTGAGCTTCACAGCTGTTAATAACCAATTGCATAAAACACATCTCTATTCTCTCTCTCTCGCTCTCTCTCTGTCTCTCACTTGTCACACACACAGATGCATGTTTATCCTGTGTTTCTCATGTGTAAATATAATAACACAGAACCATATTCTAATATTATTAAAGAAATAAAAATCTAAAATAGAATGTAAATAAATATAAACAATGACATTATGATCATTGCTCTACATCAGTAGTGCTGTGTTTTAATAAATGACTCACAGGTGGAGGAATTACAGCTGTACACACACACACACACACACACACACACAGAGACACACACACACACACAGCAGCCCAGATAATACATATTATACAATTCCCTAATACTTGTTTCATTGGAATTTTAATAAACACATACAATCTGAACTCATGCAAAGCCACACATAAAAAAGATGTGTATTTTTCAGACAATTTTAAAAGAATTTTTACATTTCTAAAATCTAAAATAAGATGCCATTTCAGATAATTTACTTTAAAATCTAGTAATAAACCAGCATCCAGATTTACATCGCTGTCCTTGACTATACCCTTTGGTTTCATAGTAAAATCAACAACTTCACTGCAGAACATCAGTTTCTGTTTTTAAGAGAATTTAGAGAAGAATTTTAGGTGGCCTAAAACAGAACCTTGTAAGACGCCATATTGTACATGTAAAGTAACTTAGAAACTTTACACACACATTTTCTCACCTTCGCCTGGTGCTGATATGAGCTTTATGTTTTCACAACAAGCATCGGGCACTCTAAAGTGCAATAAACAATACTTCTCCTGCTTTTTCCTCTATCAGTACTGGAACATTCCATGAATTTGTTCGCTAACATTCACTCACTACTACATTCTCTACCTCACACCTTGAACCTGGCTGAGAGCAAGGGGGAGAAGAAGAAGTCAAAGACGAATTTGATGGCCGCCTGCACGCTCTTCCTCCAGTTGTGTTCGATTTTGACTTGCCGTCCTTCAGGCAGCAGCGTCAAGCTGCAGTTCAGACAGTGAATTGCTTTCAGCTCCAGTCTCGGTAGTTTGGATCCCAGTTTCCCCTCCAACTTGGTGCTGAACTCCACCATGCTGCCCTCATCTAGGGTCAGCAACACCTGCTTAAACTCGTGACTGGCAAGGAGGATGATGTCACTGTCAGTGTCTTGAATCCCAGCTCCACCCACTGGATGGCGCACTGTTACTTCAAAGCGGTATTTATCAAAGCGTTTAACATGGCAGCGGTGTTTTGCTACAGGTTTGATGCGGCAGAGTTCCTCTTCATCTCGCTGCTGGAAGAGAACTGATGCATTTACACTTGTTTGTTCCTGCAATGACTTGCTAACATTCCGCCCCTCACAGGACGGATATTCATCGCCATAGAGGCAGCGCAGCCAATCACCCATGAACACAGGCAGTAAGTTGATGAGTGACTGAGCTCCGTTCTCTGTCTCGGCCACTCGGACGCCTTGAAACCGTCCGCTCCATGTGACTCTGTGTCCCTCCAGGTGACTGCAGAGGATCTGAGTGCGTGTGATGCCGTGTTGTTTCCAAGCTGAGGGGCCGCAAAATGTTCCATACTGCTCCCACGTCAGTGTGGAGTTATACACCTTCAGCCCCTCTGCACTGTACACGTAACCCAAACACACCAAAAACACACAGCACAAACACAACAGGATGAGTTTGACAGGGCCACGGTGTGTGATGGAGCGTAGCACGCTCAGAATCGATAGACTGAAGCGAGTCCACAGACGGAGTGTAACGGGAACCACACACACCGCCAATGTCACCAACATCTTTGTTAGCTCCAGTTCCACAAACCATTTTACCATCTGGATCATTAACATGGCCGCCAGTCCCAGCGCCAGTACAGGCAGAGCAAACAGAAAGAGGAAGTATGCAACACAAGTGCGAATCAGACCAATCAGAGTGGAGTTCTGCAGGAGAACCACTGCAAACTCCAACCACATAAAACACACTAGGTATGGAACCAGGAAGCAGTACGTCCCTCTGAATCCATGCATCCGGGCCATGCTGAAGAGGAACACACAGTCAGGTATTAATATCTTTGTGAGTTATTTCTATCAACTGCACATAGACATGAGATATTGATTGATTTGTATAATTGTATATTGATACACTGCAGTAACAGAAGCAAGAGGAATTTTCTCACCTAAAGAACAGGTAGAAAAGGTAGAGATAAAGCAGGCATGGCAGGCTAATATTAAGCACCACTAACTCTCCAATTGGCACTGTTGCAAATGTTTGGCCTAAAAGCCGCAGCGTCTTAAATTCCTCAGGAAGGCGAGTCGTTAGGGCACAGAGGGAGGAAGCCACCTCGATGATGAATGCTCTGCGTGTGTACGACGCCGCTGCTGGGGTCAGAGAGGCGTAACTTAGAGCTGTGAAGAACATGGCCACCGTGCAGAGCTCTGAGCATGGGATCCAGCGTTTATCAGCCAGTGGGAAACTGAAGATCACAAAACACACAGAAACCAGGAAGTAAAGGTGCTGTTCCAGCTGACTCCAGCCAACGTGAGACTCAACATCCAGCTCAGGGTCAAAACGCCTCAGGAGAGCTGCTAAAGCACTAAAATTCTGCCAGCATTTACTGCTACGAAACACTCGCAGAGTGCAGATTGCCATGGAGATGAAAGCCAGGTAGAATGTAAGGAGAGGGATGAAGAAGAAGAACAGATCAACACTTAGGTTAGAAATGATGAAGAAGAAGACGAGTGCATTAACATGTTGAGTCGGTATGATGGTGCTCAGCCACTGAACACCTGCACGAGATGCCCAGTCCACCAGGTGCTCCTTTATATCCAGGATCAGATGGAGAGGATATTGCAGACCCTACACACACCCACACACACAACTTATTTTTAGATATGTGGAAAGAAGCAGGATTTAGAGTTGTTTGACAGGGTGTTGTAATAGTTTCTTCTTTAAAATAAAAGAAGTAGGATTTTAAGAAGGATGAATGTTTTAACGTTACCAGGAAGTAAGGTGCGTTTTCCAGGGAAGTGGGTTTGGTTCATAAGAAAAGAAATCTGTTTTACCAGGAAATAGGATTTGATGTCCATGGCTTTCTTCATGCTGCGTTTCGTTTCCAGCATCATCTGACTGCCAGGCCACACACTTTTCTTATGAGATACAGGACACACCCCCTTCTGTGCACACACACACACACACACACACACACACACACACACACACACACACACATCATTAAACTACCATTACACCACATTATGTTATGAAAATTGTTACATCACAAACTGCCATAGATGATTTTAGAGTGTGTATGTGTGTGTGTATGTGTGTGTGTATGTGTGTGTGTGTGCGTTCCTGCCTTGTCCAGTGTTGTTAAATCGTTCCAGTCCCACACTTCTCCTCTCGCAGTGTCTTGCTTCGACTCTTTACTCTGCGGTGTCTGTGTGATGTCCTCTGTGTATTTTTTTGTCATCTCCACAAACCCCTCCACATCCACATACTCACTGTGTGCTGCATAACACAACACACACACACACACACACACACACACACAAATATACTGTACAGTCAGTGTTTAAATTTGCTGTTGTATGAATGAGTGTTTTATAGTTCTGTTAAAACCTTTTTAATAAACACAACACACACCCAAAATACAAACACACTTACGCTCATTGGCCACCATTGTCTCCAAAAGTTTTCTCTGTGTCTGGATGTCTGAAGCTCCACTAGAGACACCACCTGTTAGATGAAAATAAATATAGACAAAACTGAAATTATACTTCTGACCACACACACCTTACACACACTGACCCAACACTTTATTACAGAAATGTTGCTTTTAAGCAGAGAAAGGGATCCGCCCTGATGTTCATAATCTAATGAGGAGAACACAAAATACAGAAAGAAAAAGTCAGATGGATGAATCTGGGTTTAGCGGATTCCAGGAGAACATTAACTACTGGAATGCATAATGCCAACAGTAAAGTTTAGTGGAGGAGGGATAATGATCTGGGGCTGTTTTTCAGGGATTGGGCCTTGTAGTTCCTGTGAATGTTAATGTTAATGTTATTGCTACAGCATACAAATACATTTTACACAACTGTATGCTTCCAACTGTGGTAACAGTTTGGGGAAGAACCGTTCTTGTTCCATGAAGACATGGTTTGATGAGTTTGTTCTGGAGGATCTCTAGTGACCTGCACAGAGCGCTGACCTTAACCCCACTGAACGCCTTTCAGATGAATTGGAATGTCGATTGCGAGCCAGAACTTCTCATCCAACATCAGTGCCTGACCTCACTAATGCTCTTTTGACTAAAGTCCCACAGACACACCCCAAATCCTTGTAGAAAGCCTTCACAGAAGGAAGGAGGCTGTTATAGCAATACAGGGGAGGCAACTCCATATTAATGCCCATGGTTTTGGAATGGGACGTCCAACAAGCTCACACAGGTGTGATGATCAGGTGTCCACATACTTTTGCCCATACAGTGTACACTGAAATCACAAAACCTCACTTTCTATATTTTGTGTATATTTAAATCAGAATCTACAGAGATGTCAGGACTGTGTAACTTGGAGCTACATAGCTAAGCTCACATCACACTCCTGACCCACATCACACTCCTGACCCACATCACACTCCTGACCCACATCACACACCTGACCCACATCACACACCTGACCCACATCACACACCTGACCCACATCACACACCTGACCCACATCACACTCCTGACCCACATCACACACCTGACCCACATCACACACACACCTCACACTCAGCCTGTTAGTGAAGGACGGGTCAAAGATTTTTATGCAATCCTCTGCTTTCTGCACTTAAAGACAACAATCAGAAATGATTCCTGTGAAATTTACCTGCTTCACTGTTGACCTGACTGACATTCTGCAATATTTCTCTTGTGTCCATTTTCTCCTTCCTGTCTGGGTTTAACTTCCAATACATCATCATCGCTGCTCGTCGAACCGCTTGCTCAAACTTGCTCTCCCTCGACAGAGAACGCACTTCAACTTCATTCTGTGGAGTGATACCTGCGGGATCAGGGATCAGAGATGAAACATAAATCAAGGGCTGCAGGTCAAACCAGAGTAAGCTGGAGGAATGAAAAGAAGGGCTCACTCTATGTGCACCTTCAGCTAGAGTTAGTGGTCAGTCAAATATAGTAATAAAAAAGTGTGTGTACCTTTTTTTTTGATCCAGCAGTGTTGTAGTAGTTTGGCTGCATCTCTTCGTCCCTGTTTTGCTGCTCTCACCAGCCAATCAACAGCTATTTGGTTATTTACATCAGCCTCAGAGTCTGTGCCTAACTTCAGATAGTATTTACCCAACTACACACACACACACACACACACACACACACACACACACACATATAAACACAATGTGCAATTTTGGTACATTTTTGCAAAACTCTGACTCTCTGTGTGCTCGGTCAGTTCTGTAAACAAAAAATTGCTCTGCACTAATCAGAACTCATAAATCCTTCCGACGGGAAGCAGGTTCTCTGCTTTTCTCTCATTTGGACTTGTTCATTATTTACAGGACTTTTGTTCGAAAGTGTAAATGAAAACTCTGGCAGCGCATTTATAAACCATGATTAGCAAAAAGGAAGCTTAGAAAACAAAGAACGCTGTTTATTTGAAGACCAGGTTACATTTTTATCACTGAGTTCATTGTTTTCAGTTGCAGTGTTTTTCTTCTTTCTCGTTGAATATTTTTGTTCATTTCTTGAAAATTACATTCAATATTTTTGGCACAAATTTAATTCCATAAATATCTATTGATTATTTACTCACATCACTGCTCCGGTTTTAGTTTGTCCTGTTTTATTACCGACTTTACTCTCTCATCTTTCAGGTTATGAATCTTTACAGATTCTCTCAGTGCTCAGAGTGACTAAATACAAACGTTAACATTAAAGTAATCATAAACATAAATGTAAATAAACAAATGTAAATGTAATCATGTAAACATAAACTTCAATGTAAACATTAAACACTGCATTACCCAGCATGCCCTGCTCGGTCTAGCTGGCAGTGAAAAATCCAGGGGATCAAATTAAAATGTCCTAATCTCATACAACACACACACACACACACACACACACACACACACACACACACACTGCAACAAGTGTCATAGAATATCCACACAAAACACATAAAACATACAATTCTTACATCACAGAACTAACATACAGAGTGCTATACCATAACAATGTGTGTGTGTGTGTGTGTGTGTGTGTGTGTGTGTGAGAGAGAGAGTTATGTCTGTATGCTGAAACACATGCTATGTGTGTGTGCACTGGGAAGAGGGGGTGGGGTGTAAATAACCAATCCTCCTGTCAGTGTGCGTCTATATTCAGCTCTGTGGAAGACGAGCTGTGTGTCTCAATATAGCTCCTGCATACGCACACCCACACACACACACACACACACTCACACACACTCACTCACTCACACTCACACACACACACACACACACACACACACACACACACACACACACTCACTCACTCACTCACACACACACACACACACACACTCTCACTCACTCACTCACTCACACACACTCACTCACTCACTCACACACACTCTCACACACACACACACACACACACACACACACACTCACACTGCTTTGGGCTTTAGGATCTCCTGCTTTAGCTTTCTCTAGAAGCTCCTCAAAGCTCAGGTCTTCTTCAGCTGCCTCCTCTAAAACACACATTATTATTATGAATTTCGGATGTTTTATTCTCAAATAGCTGTGTAAATCTTAGTCATTGAGTGTGTGTGTGTGTGTGTGTGCATCTGTAATCATCTCACCTTCCTGCTCTACTCTTTCCTTGTCCTCCTCCTTCCTCTTCCTCTCTTCCTGAATCACCCGCTTAGCCACTACTGCAAAACCCCGCCCCCGGCGCACCTGTCCATGGCGGGTTGTGGCAGTGGGAGCAGGTGAGTGGGAGGAGTCTTTAGGGCGGGGAGGAGGTGTCAGGGGGGGTAAAGAGGGACCATCAGGGCTCATGATCTGCTTTCCAGGAGTACGACAAGAGACGTCCATCTGACTGGACACTAACAGGAAATGTCTGTTACATTGTTACAGTCATTCCCTCTTTGCACACACACACGCGCGCTTTCTGAGACGCAGACGCATACACATCCACATACAGGCGCGCGCGCGCACACACACACACACACACACACATACTCTCTCTCTCTCATATTTACATCCACATATGTATACAACGTATCCATATTTGTAGCACAAACGACTGTCTGTTGTTTTAAAGTTGATTTAAGCAACAAAGTTTAAAACAAACTGCAACAATAAACAGCAGACTCACGCACGTGTGTGTTCCGGTGAAGTTCAGTCAGTGCGTGCGCAGCGCCATTCACTCTCAGAGTGAGAAAAGTAAGCACTCGTGCAGCTGAACGGGCAGCTGGGGAGACTCAGCCTGTCAATCACAGTGTCTGTCATCCCATTGGCTGAGCATTAATAACTTTTTTTTAAATAAAACACATAGGCTACATGTACGCAATTAACACAATTAATATATTATAATATATATATATATATATATATATATATATATATATATATATATATATATATATATATAGAGAGAGAGAGAGAGAGAGAGAGAGAGAAATGAATTAACACTGTGTGCTCTATCTATATTTTATTCTATACATCAGATTTACACACCTACTGCCCCACACCTCACTCCCGGTGCACGCGCCGTGTTTTCTTCATACCAGCATGCGCACGCGCGCGCACACGGTCAAAAATCTTAATCCTTAAACCGTGTAGATTATAAATAGATTATAAACAACACAATCAGAGAAAATTCAAACAGAAATTTAATAATCTGGAGAATAATCTTAACCCAGTATGGTACACCCCTATTGAAAAAAAAAAACAATAGAGACCATTACAGAAATTATAATGGGAATTGTATTGGTTTTAATGGAAACTATAATGGTCCTTGTGGGTCTCTACTGGTAATATGTTGGGTTCTATTGGTGGCATGTTTATGTCTAGTGGAAACCAATACAAACCATTAAATCCTAATCGAATATGGCCCAAAACACACTACATTTGTTAATAGTTTTAATGGTATTTATAGGGGAAACCATTAGCATTTTTGTAATGGTTTTCATTGTTTTTTTTCAGCAGGGACATTATGATACCACTACATAAAAAAATTTCTAACTTTTCATAGAAAAAAATAAATAATTTTATAGCCATATTTGCATAGCCAAGAACTTAAACAAGCCTATGGAACAAGCTGCAATACATTAAAAAATGTAATTTGTTACAAATGCATTGTTTAATCATCAATCATGCCCATCACTCTAACTCCTTATTCACCATCATCTTCCTCATTCTCACTTTTTCCAGGTAGGGTTGCTCATCATCTCCCTCATCACTCAATCTCATCTTCACTATCATGGCCTGGCGGTGCAGCCTCTGCTTTATACTGTAGGAGTCTGCAAGTCCTCTGGCTTAGTTTCTTCTTCATGCAGGGTTTTCAGGGTAAATGTGTGGTGGAAAAGTTGAACTTCTGCATGTGAAATGATTTCAGAGCTATAAGAAGAATAAATAATCGTTAACAATAATAAAAAAAAAAGAATAACAGTGCTGATAAAACTGTAGAACATTTTATATAAATATACTGTTATGCGATGGAGTCATAGACAGAGGCAAATGCAGTTTAGAATTTATTTAGAAACTGGCAAACAGATAAAAAAATGTGAAGCAAAGTTCATAAAAGTAACAGGCAAAAGGTCAGAAGATCAGCAAACAGCAACACAAGGGCAAAATACAAAAATACAAAAAAAAAAAAAAAAACAGGAAACAAGATCAAAAACCAGAACCCCAAGCACTGAATCGAAGGCTTGGTATGTTCAGGTAAAGCACGCTGAGCATTACTTAGCAATAAAGCAAGGTTCAGTGTCTATTTATAAAGGCTATGAGAGTGATTGGCTAAAGGTGCACATGATTAGTACTCAGGTGATGGTGAAGGTGCCGGTGGAGTGGGGTGCTGGGGATTGTAGTCTGTGGTGGCCATGTTTGTAGGCCGCTTTGTGTTCTGGGAAGTGGAGTCTCTGATGGATTCCGGCGCTGATCTGACATGCTGAAACATTCACCCCACTGTTAAAGCTTCACTTCATCCTCTGCTTTGACAATAAAAGTCAAAAAGGTTGTAAATTTTATAAAGTTTATGAAGTTTATAAATGTCATAAAGGTTATAAAGTCAGAGCCTAAAGTTGCAGTGACAGGGTCAGAGCATCAAAGCTCATTTATTGTTTGTTTCTGTATATTCATGTGTATTTATGTTTTTGTTTATTTGTGTCTGCTCTGCTCTCTGCCTCAAATGCCTTGCTTG
>CM042535.1:39378300-39385800 GCA_023630585.1 Cranoglanis bouderius | reverse complement strand
TCTGTGTCTAAGCGCTGCTGCTGTAATCATAAAGACTTTCCTCATCTCAGGACTCTTATTCACAATCTGTTCATCCTGAACGTCCTGCACACACACTCTACGGTCTGTCCTTACTCTCCTACACCTGTACACTGTAATGATTTATAATCACACACTCTGGTATCACCCAGCTAAGGATGGGCTGACTTTTCAGTCTGGTTCCTCTCAAGGTTTCTTCCTCATTCTGTTTCATGGTGTTTTTCCTTGACACTGTCACCTCTGGCCTGTTCATTAGGGTCTCAATGTAAATCCAGATATCTGTAAAGCAGCACTGTCACAATGTTCACTGTTAAAAACAATATATACATAGAATAGAATAGAATAGAATAAATGAGTTTGTTGCAGTGTGTGTGATGTTGTAGTTAAATGGCTCACTGGTAAAGCTCTCTGTTTAACACACACACACACACACACACACACACACACACACACTTCTGAAAACAACAGAAAAAAGAGGAACCGAATGTTTAAACATTACAGCACTGGTCATAACCAGTATGCCATGTGTTTTATATATATATATATATATACAGTGCTGTGAAAAAGTATTTCCTGATTTCTTCTGTTGTTGTGTATATCTCATACTAAATAGCTTTAGATCTTCAAATGAAATACAACATAAACAAAGACAGCCTGAGTAAACACACAATACAGTTTTATTTATTTTATTATTTTTATTGAAGCAAAAAAAAATTGATCCAACATCTATCCACGTGAAAAACTAATTGCCCCCTTAAACATAAAATCTGGTTGTGCCTCCTTTAGTAGCAATAACTGCAACCAAACGCGTCCGATAACCGGAGATCAGACTTTCACTTGCTTCTAGGACTCGGACTTACTCCTGTGCTTTGGATCGTTGTCTCGCTGCATAATCCAGTTGCGCTTGAGTTTCAACTTACGGACTGAAGACCTGAGATTCTCCTTTAGGATTTTCTGGTAGAGAGCAGAATTCATGTTTCCCTCAATTACTGCAAGTTGCTCAGACCCTGAAGCAGTAAAGCATCCCCACACCATCACACTGCCACCACCATGCTTGACCGTAGGTATGATGTTCTTTTTGTGGAATTCGGTGTTTGGTTTACGCCAGATGTAACGGGACCCCTGTCTTCCAAACAGTTCCACTTTTGACTCATCAGTCCACAGAACATTCTCCCAAAAGGTTTGAGGATCATCAAGGTGTGTTTTGGCAAAATTCAGACGATCCTTAATGTTCTTCTGGGTTATCAGTGGTTTTCACCTCACCACTCTTCCATGGATGCCATTTTTGCCCAGTGTCTTTCTGATAGTGGAGTCATGAACAGTGACCTTTATTGATGCAAGAGAGGCCTGCAGGTCCTTTGATGTTGTCCTTGGCTCTTTTGTGACTTCCTGGATGAGTAGTTGCTGTGCTCTTGGAGGAATTTTGGAAGGTCGGACACTTCTGGGAAGGTTCACTACTGTACTGAGTTTTTCCATTTGTAGATAACGGCTCTCACTGTGGTTCTTTGGAGTCCCAGAGCCTTTGAAATAGCTTTGTAACCCTTCACACACTGATGTATTTCAATCACCTTCTTCCTCATCATTTCTAGAATTTCTTTCAACTTTGGCAGTGTGTTTTTGAATTTCCCCTACAGGGGATCAGTAAAGGTACATCTTATCTCTCTTATCTTATCTTACTGCGTAAGAGCTTTTAACCAACTTCATGCTGTTGAAAAAGTTGTATTTAAGTGTTGATGTGATTGAACAGGGTTTGCAGTAATCAGGTCTGGTTGTGTCTAGTCCAGCTGAACCCCATTATGGATGCAGTTTCACAGATTTGGGGAATTAGTAACTACGGGGGCAAATACATTTTCACACAGGCCCAGTTGGTATTGGATAACCTTTTTGCTTCAGGAAATAACCCTATCATTTAAAAACTGTATTTTGTGTTTACTCAGGTCGCCTTTGTTTTTGTTGCCTATTGTTTTAATTTCTGAAACAATTTAGTATGAGATACACACAAAAACAGAATAACTCAGGATGGGGATCAGAGCTGTTTTGGCAGCACAAGGTAAATCACATGGGGGGAAATCACACTTGTCACATGGGGGGAAATAAAGCAGCAGGAATTTCCCAAAATCCCAGGCTAACGATCGCATTTATCATGAGACTGGTGTGTTAATAATCATGCTGACATTATCTTTAAACACACACACACACACACACACACACACACACACACAAAATTGGGAAAAAAGTAAAATTTATTAAAACAAACAACTGACTATTAAAGGAAATTACTAAATTACTTTATTCTTAATCTACCATTTTATCCCAACCTCCACCAACCAAACACAGTCCATGAGGAAATATACTGAATAAAATCATGATCTGTACAATTAAATTGAGAAGTATGATGTGCTCGTGCATTTTGGTTGGATGGTAGACAAATTTGTTATTTAATAATTAAATGCACAATCTAGCATCAGCTAATCTCAGCATATTAATAACATTGCCATAAAAAATCTTTATGCCAATTCCACTGAAAATTATTAAATAACATCATAAACAACTGAAAACAGGTCTATTCTTCTTTTCTAAATATGCAGGAATGGTGATGATGCCATTTATGGAATTGTTTTCTTTTCCCTATAATATACAGGGAATGATTAAGTCTGGTATAATGCCCAATACGGAGCCTGGATATTATAGTGTCCTCCCTTCTACTGCCATGTTCACCCCTTTCTATCCTAACTTTAGATTGGATATTAAATAGATGTCTCCCTTTTGTCTCTATATTCAGTTGTTTCTTGCCACATCCTATTTAGAGCTTTAACAATTCCCTTAACCTCTGTAGTGTCTTCTTAGTTAGTTTGACCACCACCTCATTCCCCTCCACCCCTACATGGGCAGGTGTCCACACAAATGAGATGTTCTCTCCTATTTGACTTATTCTGTACAGATTCTCTAAAATTTCATATATGTCTAGTCTAGATATTGACTTCCCACTGTTTAAACTTGCTAAGGCTGAGTATAAATCTGAACAAACCACAACATTCATAAGATGAATTTCTTCCACCCACTGCATTGCTATTAGTATAGCCATCAATTCGGTTGTAAATACTGAAATATCATTAGATAAAATTGTAATAATTCTATATTTAAAATGATGAATATACACAGCGGCCGCAGTGCTGCCATCGTGTGGTGAAACCGGAAAACTGAACTGTGTGCTCGTCTCATTTCCGGTGCGCTGTTTTTTGGTTTGTTTTTTTTCTTCAAGAGGGGAATACAGAAGCACAAAACACGTACATCCAAAAATAAATAAATAAATAAATAATCAGAAAATTATACCTCTTTCACCAAATCAGCCATATAACTGCTACGTTAATTATCTTTTGCAACAACAAAGATATTTAAAGGAGAATTAAAACAATAAACCGTAATTTGAAACTAAATGTTTATCATTGTCGTTTATTTTTAAGTCGTCACGGCGAACAGAGTGGTGAGGGATGACGTCATTTTGTACCGGCACCCGGAAGTTAGCATCACACTGGTTCCCTCGACAAAAACCCAATAGGATTTTCCTATAGGCTGGGATAAAGGGATCTGGTCAATACTACATATAATGGACATAGAGAGTAATATTTTGGGTTATAAGGACCTGTAGCAAATTTAAACTAAACAGCCCTCAAAGGATTTATAACAAAATTATTTAAAATATCCCTTTACCAATGATTAGATTAATAAGAGAACATGTAAAATACACAGTGGCTAGTCCTAAGATTCATGAGTCTAGGATAAACCAAGTTCATTTTATAGACAAACATTGCACTAATAAATTTCTGAGGAAATGTCTGGTACAAGAATGTTATCCGAGTCCTGGAAGACAAACTTGCATTCTTAATCATCACAACAGAATAGCCAGATGTGAAATAAGGAGGAAATATATTTCATATCCCATAGCCCCCAAATGCAAAGAAGTGCATTTTGAAATTATCAATTAAATCTATCCCACTAAAGACTGGTGAGGTTTTTTTTTATTATTATTATTATTTTATTATTGAATAATTCAACAACTTTTACATAGCACAACATATGATTAGTACAACACAACCTCAACTGCAACAACTGGCAGGGGGGTGACAAAGGGATACACTGATCATTTACAAATGTGGTAAGATGCCATCAGAAGCACAGTTCAGTTTGCTTTGGGATGTTTAGAAAATATTATGGTACTATAGTATTGTTGTAATTCATTAAAAAAAAAAGAAAGAAATTCGCTAACAAAAACAACATTAGCATTATATAACATTATTATATATAGCATAATATATATTATATACAGTGGGTATAATAAATAATAAAATAATAAAAAAACAGAATCACTGAGTTGGAAAAAGGATCACCCCCCTCCTAAAAATGACTTGTAAACTCAATAAGGTGTAGCTAATCACCTTCTCAGTGGCACACAAAGCCATTTGACTTTCAACTGTGATCAGCTGTGGTCATTTTGATTAGCTCAGCATGAAAAGAGCTTTCCTGGAGCATTTTTTAGTGCAACTGAATCAAACAATCAACTATAGGTGGCAAGGCACTATCAAAAGATCTCTGAGATAAAGCTGTGGACAGGCACAAGTCAGGAGATGGATACAAAAAATTCAGGCTTTATCAATGCCTAGAAGCACAGTGAAGTCTATTATTAAGAAGTGGAAGGTATTTGGTACAACACAGACCCTCACTGGATCAGGACATCACTCCAAACTGGATGAAAGAGCCAGGAGGAAACTGGTCAGAGAGGCTACCAAGAGGCCTACAGCAACTCTGAAGCAGTTGCAGGAATTTATGACAAAGAGCGGTCATTGTGTGCATGTGACAACAATATCACAAATTGTATGGGAGGGTTGCAAGAAAAAAGCCACCCACGACTGAGCTTTGCCAAAACGCACCTTGAAGGTTCTGAGGCCACATGGAAAAAGGTGTTATGCTCAGATGAGACTAAAATTTAATTATTTGGCCTCAACACCAAACGATATGTCTGGAGGAAATCCAATACAGCTCACCATCCAAATAACACCATTCCTACAGTAAAGCATGGAGGTGGTAATATCCTATTATGGGGGTGTTTCTCTGCAGCAGGGACTGGAGCACTTGTCAGGGTAGAAGGAAAATGGATGGGGCAAAATACAATCAAATTCTTGAGGAAAATCTGCTGCCCTCTGCCAGAAAGTTGTCAGTGGGAAGAAGGTTTACCTTCCAACATGACAATGACCCAAAACACACAGCAAAACTGACCACACAGTGGCCAAATTTTTCCATTGCCTTAAACATAAATGCATGCTACACCGAATCAAAAGCCTTGTAAAAATCTAAAAACAATATGTAGTCTGTCTATAATTTCATTATAGTTCAACACATCTAGCACCAAACGGATATTACTGGCAATATGTCACTTTCTCATTAAAATTTTGCGTTTCACCAATAATGTCATGTAAAACTTGTTTTAATCGATTTGTAAATATGGACGCAAGAATTTTAGAATTAATATTAAGTAGACTTATCGGTCGCCAATTCTCTAACATCTACAAAATCTTTGTTAGGTTTTGGTAATAAAGTTTTGATGCCCTGTGTCATGATGGGAGGACCTCGTTGTTTAGACACTCCAAGGGTAAGAGCACCTGAAGGCGGACTAGTGAGCATGGTCTTTTCCTGTTCGGAGTGATGACGTTTAATGTCCCCGACAACGTCTGTAGTCCAATTTAGCAACTTGTTAGCAACCGCCTTTTTCAATACACGTAAAAGCTTTAAAAAATCACGAGTTGGGTATTGCTGGTGTATTTTATGTCGTAGAATAAAACGTGAACATATTTTGAGCTTGTGTTCACCATTGACCTTATTTCAGGCTTTTAACCAAAATCACATTCAAAAACCCATTAACTTCGGTACGATGGAACCGGTAATGCTAAAATGCTAACATGCTAACTCGTTTCCGGGTTTTGGCATACAAAATGACGTAATCCCTGCACCACGCTCCTAAACGGAACCGGAAGTACATCTGCGTTCTGCTATTGGTTGATAGCGCTGTTTACGTCGTGACGTCAGTGAAAGCTGCGTACAGCGAAAGAAGAGAAACATGGCGGGACGCGGGAAAAGAAAATCCAAATCTGTAGCACAGGTGAATAAAAAAAAAAAAAAAAAAAAAAGCACAGAGCTGCTGCACATTAATGACTTTTATCAGGTTTATTTAGTTTAATGTAAAAGCATCTCATTTTCTGATAAAGAATGTAATATTAGCTAAGTTACTGCTCTGCACTTCCGGTCTGTTTTTGTTTGTTTATAACGTTACTGATTCATTTTACTCTCATTTCTCTTATTAAGTCTCACGAGCCTAAATACATTTCAGTACTGTTTCGACTTCAGTATTTATTCAGTACTTATTCCAGTAATTATTCCTCAGTCATTTATTCTTCAGAAACGGCTCATTTGAACGAATCGATTCAGCATCATGAATGAATGGAGTTCATGATGTTACAGAGGGCGGGACTTTATGACGCTCATGAATATTCATAAATTTTCGTATTTATAATAAATCAAGTAGCGTGCACTTCAGCATGCCCTCAGTGTTCCATTAAGGAGGAGGGTCCCTAAGTAGGCAGCAAGAAATCCCATGAAGAAGCAAGTATTTAATATTCAAACGCAAACCTGTTCTTGGTGTGTAAATGTTCTTTACTTTCTTTCTTATGGAGCAGGTGAACAGACAGGCCAAACGGGTACGGCCTGAGGAGGTGGAGCCAGAGGCGGGGTCTAATCAGAAGGCAGAATCATCAGTACCTGAGCAGGTGAGAGAGGAGGTGGAGCATTTGTACAGTCTGCGTATGCCACTCGACTTCTACCACTTCTGGGATTTTTGCAGCCAACTGTGCCCGGATAACCCGCAAGGTAACACACACACACACACACACACACACACACACACACTGGTGTAGGGGAGTGGTATGCAGTTGAGGCTGAGATAGTGAACAGTAGCACAAATACAGCTCACAGTCACTGCAGCATCACTAAATGCACAAATAATTCATGAAAACATCCGTATTTAAGCTTTCACTCATTTCACAGCATATACACCGATCAGCCATAACATTAAAACCACCTGCCTAATATTATAATATATTGTGTAGGTCCCCCTTGTGCCAACAAAACAGCTCTGACCTGTCGAGGCATGGACTCCACAAGACCTCTGAAGGTGTGCTGTGGTATCTGGCACCAAGATGTTAGCAGCAAGTTCTTTAAGAGGCCACTGCCATTAGGGAACACTGTTAACATGAAGGGGTGAACTTGGTCTGAAACAATGTTTAGATAGGTGGTACGTGTCAAAGTAACATCTACATGAACGCCAGGACCCAAGGTTTCCCAGCAGAACATCGCCCAGAGCATCACACTGCCTCCGCCGGCTCGCCTTTTTCCCATAGTGCATCCTGGTGCCATCTCTTCCCCAGGTAAGTG
>CM042535.1:39365800-39373300 GCA_023630585.1 Cranoglanis bouderius | reverse complement strand
TTTATCAGAGACAGTTCTTCATTTATTTTGGAGTTGTAATCACACTTCAAAATTTTGGTATGATCTTTGTAATTTTATTAAGACCAGCATACAATCTGATTTTGATTTTACTTTGATTTTGACACTACTCAGCATGTGCTATTTGGTTTCCATAACTATGAAAGGAAAGACTGTAATAGGTATTATACATAATACTATATTATTATTATTATTATTATTATTATTATTATTATTATTATTATTATTATTATATATTATGTTATACACTGGGTATAGAAAAGAATCCCCCCCCCTTAATTATCACATTTTGTTGCTTTTCAGCCTGAAATGAAGACGGACACAGTTTTTGTTTTATCCAGCTGTATTTACTCATGTATGTATGTTACTTTATAACATCCAAGTGAAAGATATAACACCAACAATGGAATATCCTGATTATTATACATGCTTATACCGTGGGCATGTTATATCTTTCACTTGGATGTTATAAAGTAACATACATACATGAGTAAATACAGCTGGATAAAACAAAAACTGTGTCCGTCTTCATTTCAGGCTGAAAAGCAACAAAATGTGATAATTTTAAAGAGGGGTGATTCTTTTCTATACCCACTGTACATAAGTGTTGGTGCAGATGGTGCTGTGAGGTGGTGTTTTGGTTGAGAGACTGTCAGAGAGGTGGTGTTTTGGTTGAGAGACTGTCAGAGAGGTGGTGTTTTGGTTGAGAGACTGTCAGAGAGGTGGTGTTTTGGTTGAGAGACTGTCAGAGAGGTGGTGTTTTGGTTGAGAGACTGTCAGAGAGGTGGTGTTTTGGTTGAGAGACTGTCAGAGAGGTGGTGTTTTGGTTGAGAGACTGTCAGAGAGGTGGTGTTTTGGTTGAGAGACTGTCAGAGAGGTGGTGTTTTGGTTGAGAGACTGTCAGAGAGGTGGTGTTTTGGTTGAGAGACTGTCAGAGAGGTGGTGTTTTGGTTGAGAGACTGTCAGAGAGGTGGTGTTTTGGTTGAGAGACTGTCAGAGAGGTGGTGTTTTGGTTGAGAGACTGTCAGAGAGGTGGTGTTTTGGTTGTAGCAGCTGTCACAGTTTTTAACCTCATCAATTATTTATTGCATTTTGGAGCAAACTTGCACTTCAAGTGTGTTACTGTCTCAAACTACCCCCTTAACACCCCCGGATCCGACCCCACCTCCCCCGCCCACCCGAGATGAGAGGGTGGAGGTGGTGCAGGTTTTGGGGATTTTATTCTCTGTTTCTCCGGGAGTCTCAGCTCTCAGATGATGATGTTTATGTTGCTGAGTGAACTAATTTCTCCATCATCAACAACAACATCCTGTCTTTCTCTCGCTAAAAGCTTTGCTTATCGATCTTTGCGCGTGCGTGTGTGCAGCTTTATTCTTGAACGAGAGAGGGAGTGAAGAAACAGCACGTGCCCAGCGGTGCCGCCCGATCTGAGCTTGTGTCCATCATCTTTATCATCATCATCATCACTGCTGCTGTTTTTCTTTTTCTTCCTCAGTATCAGCCTCAGTTCATTATAATCCGTCTCTCGCGCGCACGCTTTCATTTTGCAGCGTCAGTGAAGAGCGCGTGCTGCAGAGATTTCAGCTCTCTCTCTCTCACGCGCACACACCCGCGCGCGGTTATAGAGGCTTGCGCTCTGCTCTGTCACACAAGAAGAGGAGAGAAGGAGAAGGACAGAGGCCGGAGTCGCGCGCTGATTGTCTTCATCATAATGCACCGGAGCTGAGGACGCTCCCACCGGCCGCTCGAGCCTTTTTCATCTTATTTGTGATTAGAGCGCACACAGGGACAGAGAGTGTGTGAAGGAAGGCGCGTGGTGTGTGTGTGTGTGTGTGTGAAAGAGAGAATATGGCCTCCTCGTGCAGCAGTTCGCCGGAGGGAGGATCCCCGCCGCATCAGGGCCGCGTGCGCCAGGTCAGTGCGGGGGAATGCGGGGGTGCGGGGATGAGGATGGTTGATGAGATGAGAGGCGTTGGCCGGGTGACTGAGGCTCGTGTCTGTTTGATCATGTGTGTCAACCGAACAGCTGTGGGCCTACTGTGTGTGTGTGTGTGTGTGTGTGTGTGTGTGTGTGTGTGTGTGTGAGGATTTGACTTCAAACACACACTTTCCAGTTCTTTATCCATCCCAGGATCACGTCCCAATCCAGTATAACAGTAAGCTGCCTACTGATTAGTGTACACTAACAAGGCTACTGTGTGTGTGTGTGTGTGTGTGTGTGTGTACTCTACACAAAGTCATATACGTGAAACCAAATGCTACACGTTATTGCTTTGCAATGATGTCATACCTCAGAAACTCTGTGTGTGTGTGTGTGTGTGTGTGTGTGTGTGTGTGTGTGTGTGTGTGTGTGTGTGTGAGAGAGAGAGAGAGATACAGCTTCCTGTTGGGGAAGTTGGTTTCAGATTTAATCAGATTTCAGTAATGGACTGTGCTCTGACACACACACACACACACACACACATATCAGCGCATCATCTCATCTACACATAGACACACAAAATACAATTATGATCTCTATTTCCACTGCCACTCCCTGTGTGTGTGTGTGAGAGAGAGAGAGAGAGAGAGAGTGTGAGTGTGTGTGTGTGTGTGTGTGAGAGTGTGTGTGTGTGTGTGTGTGTGTGTGAGAGAGTGTGTGTGTGTGTGTGTGTGAGAGTGTGTGTGTGTGTGTGTGTGTGAGTGTGTGTGTGTGTGTGTGTGTGTGTGAGAGAGTGTGTGTGTGTGTGTGTGAGAGTGAGAGTGTGAGAGTGTGTGTGAGTGTGTGTGTGTGTGTGTGTGTGTGTGTGTGAGAGAGAGAGTGTGTGTGTGTGTGAGAGAGAGAGTGTGTGTGTGTGTGTGTGTGTGAGAGAGAGTGTGTGTGTGTGAGAGAGAGAGAGTGTGTGTGTGTGTGTGTGTGTGTGTGTGTGTGTTCCTCTCTCTCTGACACTCAGTCTGATGTTTACATCCTTAGATTCAGATCTCAGAGTGAGTTACACTAACACACTCTCTTACACCTATTAGCCTGTTAGCATGTTATCGTGCTAGCTTGCTAACCTCTGACTTCTATTTACACATCAACACAATTTACTGTCAGAGAAAGAAAACACATACACACACACACACACACACACACACACACACACACACACACACACACAACCTATTTGAAGTAGTGTGTTTTTTCTAAGGTTTTGCATCGTTGTTGTTTTTTTGTTCTTCTTTCAGTTCTTAATGTTTTTACTCTTCAGCATCAGTTTCCTCCCTGTGTTCAGTACTTTATGGTTAGTACTGGATTGCGTTACTCAAGATCTTCCTCATGGACACTGAGAACAAACATCATTAAAATGATCAGAGGCTAATGCTAATGCTAACACTGAATATGTAAGCTGTGGCACTGGAGCTGTTCAGTGCTGAATCAAACGAGACAAACTGGAAATTCAAACAAATCACTAAAGTGAATTCTGATGAACATTGCTAATTCCAGGAAATGGCATTATGCCCCGCCCCCTCTTTAGTCCAGCTTGGGTTAATGATGTATGACTCAGCAGTCTCTCTCTTTCTGTCTCTCGCTCTCTCTGTCTCACTCTCTGTCTCACTCTCTGTCTCACTCTCTGCTACTAACCACTTTCTCTGTTACTGACTGTTCCTCTTGTCTTTTTATTTATTCATGTGCACTTAAAGCTTATGAATTTGGCGGACATTAATGCTGATCTCAGACTGTGACCTCTATAATGTCATTTTCTTTTAATGTCACAGACTTACAGCAACTTACAGACGTGCTTCATAGTTTCCATCACAAACGTCTCCTCATAATACTCATACAGTGAGCAGGGATAAGCAGTTAGCATTCAGACACTTTTCTTGACTGTTTCTGTTGAATTTAATTATTTGTATGAACAAAAATGTGTGGATTCATTTGCATAAACAAAGATATTAGTTTCTATACCAGAGCTGTGGCCTCCATTACACCTGTTTCACACCCTGAAAAGATACTGTGAACTTCCTATTACACACATACATGCATCTCCATACAAGTGTTCACACAATAAGGATTTTTGACACACATATGTGCATTATTGATCACTAATGCCACTTTAAGGTCATATAGCTGCTATCACTGCCTTTTTAAATGTGCTGCAATGGTTGTATACTGTTTTTTAATTATTTTATTGTTATGTATCTGCTTATTTATTGATGGTTCATCTTCTTCTTATTATTATTATTATTATTTCATTTATTTTATTTATTTAATTATTGGGGAGAAGCCAAATAGTTTAATTGTGATATGTATAATGACAATAAAGACTATTCTATTCTGTGCTATATGCGTAATAGACAACACTAATAGGGAAATAAGTATTCACACACCACAAATCACCAAAATAGTACTCTGATGCAAAGCTATTGTTTAGCTAGTGCAGCTTCAACATGTCTACACTAACACATCATCTTCAGTTCATTTCAGTTTAAGTTTTGTTTATGTGGCACTTTTAACAATGGACATGGTCACAAATCAACTTTAAAGAAATCCAGATACTGATTTAGATGTAGATCCCTAATGAGCAGCCAGAGGTGACGGTGGTGAGGAAAAACTCCCTGAAATCACATGAGGAAGAAACCTTGAGAGGAACCAGACTCAAAAGGGAACCCATCCTCATCTGAGACACACCGGATAGTGTGATTATGAATCATTTTTCTTCTATAACTGTATACTGTAAAGTCAAGCAGTGCTAAATGTGTTGAAAGGATCTTCAGTACAACCATCAGTCTCATTTTTTATTTAATGTAGTGTTATTAGCATTAAGTCTATAGTCTCAAAGTTATCTACTGAATAATTAATGAGACTTAAAGCATAAACTGTTTTCAGTAAGTGCAGTCTCTAGGCTATCCAAGTGAGACCATCCACAGCCATCTTTAGGGTGTCCATGTGGTAGCATCCACAGCAATCTCATGCCAAACTTTAGGATATTCATGTGGGGTCATCCTCGGCAGCAGTGAGTGATCCTCAGGTGAAAGAAGTTCCAATCAGAAGTAGTGCATCAGCATAGGACACTGAGGTCCAGAGTGCAGAAGGAGTCAGGATCACTGGCATCTCATCAGGCAGCAGTAAGATGTGTATCTTGGCAGGGGGAGAGAGAGAGAGAGAGAGAGAGAGAGAGAGAGAACACAGAGAACACAGATTATTAGGTGTATTCTTGTCCTGTAGTGGTTTAAGAAGATGTACAGAGTGAAAACTGGGATTAAAAGTAACTAAAAGGGAGAGTCAGAAGGTAACACAGACATGAGGGCTCCCCGGGACATAAGGCAGCCAGCCACTCCACCATCAACAAACCTGAATGGAGGGGCGACAGCATCCAAACATCTCAGTTCACCACAAAACTCTACGCCTGTGAGCCTCTAGATCTGCTCCTTTACCTAAGAAAAAACTATTCACAAAAAGCTTGAGTTTTCAGCCTGGACTTAAACACTGTGTCTGAGTCCCGAACTTCTGATTAAAGTAGGCGTGGTGGATCATAAAAGACCAAAGGTTCACTCAGGTACTGTGTCGCGAGACCATTTAGTGCTTTATAGGTCAATAGTACTATTTTATGTACAATGTGAAATTTCACTGGGAGCCAATGCAGTGTGGATAAGATAGGGGTGATGAGGTCATATCTTCTGGTTCTAGTGAGGATGTGGTCCAGATTGGGATTTGGGGTGCAGAGCAGGGTGTAGACTGGGGTGTAGGATGTGTTGCAGAGTGGTGTGTGGGGTGTAGAGTTGGGTGTGGGGTGGGGTGCAGGATGTTGTGCAGAGTGGTGTGTGGGGTGTAGAGTTGGGTGTGGGGTGGGGTGCAGGATGTTGTGCAGAGTGGTGTGTGGGGTGTAGAGTTGGGTGTGGGGTGGGGTGCAGAACAGGGTGTAGAGCGGGGTGTAGGATGTGTTGCAGAGTGGTGTGTGGGGTGTAGAGTTGGGTGTGGGGTGGGGTGCAGGATGTTGTGCAGAGTGTAGAGTTGGGTGTGGGGTGCAGACTAGGGTGTGGGGTGCAGAGCGGGGTGCAGAGCGGGGTGTAGGATGTTGTGCAGAGTGGGGTGCAGATTAGGGTGTAGAAGAGTGGCTTCAGGTCTGTTTTTGGTTTTGTACATGTAGGTGAACATCAGTGTTTTAAATCTGATGCAGCGGCTACAGGAAACCAGTGGAGAAACACAGCAATGGGGTGATGTGAAGAAGACACACAGATACAGAAATCCATTTCCTACTCATCCACAGTTCATCCACAGTTCCATCTTCTGAATTTCTCTTCAGTTCCTCCTTAGTCTCTTCTCCTCCTCGGTTCTGCCACCTTCTCAGTTCCTCATTTTTCCTCATTTCTTGTCAGTCCCTCCTCCTCCTTAGTTCTTCCTCAGTTCCTCCTCAGTTGTTAATCCTCCATCTCACTTTCTTCTCAGTTCTTCCTCAGTTTCTCCTCATCAGGTCCTCTTCCTCTTCAGTTACTCTTCAGTTCCCCCTCCTCCACATCCCTCCTCAGTTCCTCTGTGTGTGTGTGTGTGTGTGTGTGTGTGTGTGTGTGTGTGTGTGTGTGTGTGATGGACAGAAGCTGTTTTTAAGTTCAGCAGTTTGAGGACGAAGCTTACCTTCTGAATAATTAATGACCAACCAATCAGGACTTCCTGTAACACTCAGAGGGGCAGGGCTAATCAATAACACAGATGGAAGAGTTTGTTATTGTGGATGAACAAAAATACAACACAGCATTCTGCACTGCTAATGGAGTAGTGTGTGTGTGTGTGTGTGTGTGTGTGTGTGTGTGTGTGTGTGTGTGTGTGTGTGTGTGTGTGTGTGAGAGAGATTATCATCTGGAGTCTGTACGCATTTTGCTTTTATTGATTTGTCTCTAGTAGTTTAGGTGTGGTCTGTGCTCTGTGTGTGTGTGTGTGTGTGTGTCTCCGTCTAGTGGTGAAACTGCAATACCTCACACACACACACACACACACACACACACACACACACACACACACACACACACACACACACACACACACCACCCCGCACTCAATCAGCCATGTGTGTACAAGACCTATACAGTTTCAGCCATGTGTGTACATATAATTTTGTGAGTGTGTGTGTGTGTGTGTGTGTGTGTGTGTATACCCAATCAGCCATAAAATTAAAACCACTGACAGGTGACGTGAAGAACATTGTGTCAGGGGGTGGGGTTATATTAGTGGGTGGGTGTGGCTCAGGTGGTAGAGCAGGTTGTCCTCTACTTGTGTATGTGAATGAAAAACAGTGTAAAGCACTTTGTAGAGCCGTTAAGGTTAAAAGGCGCTATATAAGTGCAGTTCATTTACAGTCAGTTCTCGAAGTTGATGTGTTGGAAGCAGGAAAAATGGGCAAGTGTAAGGATCTGAGTGACTCTGACAAGGGCCAAATTGTGATGGCTAGACGACTGGATCAGAGCATCTCCAAAACAACAGGTCTTGTGGGGTGTTCCTGGTATGCAGGGGTTAGTACCTACCAA
>CM042535.1:39348300-39358300 GCA_023630585.1 Cranoglanis bouderius | reverse complement strand
ACTTTAGGGTTTATTTGATTTATTTAGTCATGTTTCGCTGCACTCGTTAATTTTGTCTCTCAAATTGCACCATGTCTGTCAGAATGGAAAGGTAAGGGATCAGTCGTAAGATCTGCACTCTTACATTCATTTCTCAATATTCATCTCAACAGTACTCATTAGCTCTTAGCTGCAGTGATGCTATCAGCTGCTAAAGTTTTATTTCATTCTTTGGGATCTTTTTCAGTTTCCTAATCTGATTGAATGAAAGGTTTCTTATTTTTATTTTCTATTTTTCTTTATGATTTTCTTGCATGCTCGGTTTATTTTAAAGCTCATTCTGTCTTTATTTCCTGCTCAGTTGTGATGCTCTGTTAGCATGCTGCATGTTCAGACAGAGCTATTTCTGACTTACCGAGCATGTGCCTTAAATAAATAGTATTCCTTCTCTCTTTTGCTCCTCCCCTTATTATTTTTATTCCTTCTTCCCCGTTTCCATCTTCCCTGAGCAGAGTGGCTTCACTCCACTTCACATCGCTGCTCATTACGGAAATGTTAACGTTTCTACGCTGCTGCTGAACCGTGGCGCCGCTGTGGACTTCACCGCCAGGGTAATCTCGGCCAATCACAGAGCACTGCCGTACACCCTCAGCCAATCAAAGAGCAGTATTTCACACCCTTAGCCAATCACAGAGCACTGTTTTAAACACTCAGCCAATCACAGAGCAGTGTTTCACACCCTCAGCCAATCACAGAGCAGTGTTTCACACCCTCAGCCAATCACAGAGCAGTGTTTTAAGCACTCAGCCAATCACAGAGAATGTGAGTGATGTGAGTGACGTGTGTGACGTGAGTGACGTGTAACGTGAGTGACGTGTGTGACGTGGGTGACGTGTGTGATGTGAGTGACGTGTGTGACGTGAGTGATTGATATTCCCTGTACAGAATGGTATCACTCCTCTGCATGTGGCCTCTAAACGGGGAAATACCAACATGGTGTCCTTGCTGCTGGATAGAGGGGCGCAGATCGATGCTAAGACCAGGGTGAGTCTACAGCACAGTCTCACGTTCACCAATGACCTGTCAAAATATTTACTAACAACTCTGGGTGTGTGTGTGTGTGTGTGTGTGTGTGTGTGTGTGTGTGTGTGTGTGTGTGTGTGTGTGTGTGTGTGTGTGTGTGTGTGTGTGTGTGTGTGTGTGTGTGTGTGTGTGTGTGTGTGTGTGTGTGTGTGTGTGTGTGTGTGTGTGGGTGTGTGTGTGTGTGGGTGTTGGACAGGACGGACTGACTCCGCTACACTGTGCTGCGAGAAGTGGTCATGATGCAGCAGTGGAGCTGCTGTTAGAGAGAGAAGCTCCGATACTCGCCCGAACCAAGGTACACACACACACACACACACACACACACACACAGATGTCACAGGGGCTCTATGATGCTCATCCACATTAAAATGCTTCTGTTTTGTTTTTGTCTCCTTCCTACACACACACACACACACACACACACACACACACACACAGAATGGACTGTCCCCACTGCACATGTCTGCGCAGGGTGATCATGTCGACTGTGTAAAGCACCTGCTGCAATACAAGGCGCCAGTTGATGATGTCACTCTGGATTACCTCACTGCTCTGCATGTCTCCGCCCACTGCGGCCATTACAGAGTCACTAAATTATTGCTGGACAAGAGAGCCAATCCGAATGCACGAGCACTGGTAACACTAACACACACACACACACACACACACACACACACACACACACACACACACACACAGATATTGGTTTTAAAGTCACTCAAGTGTGTTGTTACTACAAGTGTGTGTGTGTGTGTGTGTTTGTGTGTTTGTGTGTGTGTGTGTGTGTTATAGAATGGCTTCACTCCACTGCACATTGCCTGTAAGAAGAACAGAGTAAAAGTGATGGAGCTACTGGTGAAATACGGAGCTTCCATTCAGGCCATCACCGAAGTAATGACCTTTCACCTTTAACCCCTATCCCATCACCAGGTTATTCTTCATCTTTACTGATCTCTCTCTCTCTCTCTCTCTCTCTCTCCCTGACTCTCTCTCAGTCGGGTCTGACTCCAATCCATGTGGCAGCGTTTATGGGTCACCTGAATATTGTGTTGTTGCTGCTGCAGAATGGAGCTTCACCAGACGTCTGCAACGTCGTCAGTTACACCTCACTATTATTATTATTATTATTATTATTATTATTATTATTATTATTATTATTATTATTAGTGGTAGTAGTATTAGTGTATATGCTTATACCACATTACTGTCTCCTCATACTGTCCTGTCTGTGTGTGTGTGTGTGTGTGTGTGTGTGTGTTTTGTGTGTGTGTGTGTGTGTTTTGTGTGTGTGTGTGTGTGTGTGTGTGTGTGTGTTTTGTGTGTGTGTGTGTGTGTGTGTGTGTTTTGTGTGTGTGTGTGTTTTGTGTGTGTGTGTGTGTGTTTTGTGTGTGTGTGTGTTTTGTGTGTGTGTGTGTGTTTTGTGTTTTGTGTGTGTGTGTGCGCGTGTTTTGTGTGTGTGTGTGTGTGTTTTGTGTGTGTGTGTGTGTGTGTGTGTGTGTGTGTGTGTGAGTGTGTGTGTTTTGTGTGTGTGTGTGTGTGTGTGTGTGTGTGTGTGTGTGTGTGTGTGTGTGTGTATGTGTTTAGCCCGGGGAGAGACGGCCCTCCACATGTCAGCGAGGGCGGGGCAGATGGAGGTGGTGCGCTGCCTGCTGAGAAACGGAGCTCGCGTGGATGCAACAGCCAGAGTAACACACACACACACACACACTCACACGCTCTCTCTCTCTCTCTCTCTCTCTCTCTCTCTCTCCCTCTCTGCCTGTCTCACTCTCCCTGTCTGTCTCTCTGCAGGAGGGTCAGACCCCCCTCCACATTTCGGCGAGGTTGGGTCAGTCTGAAACGGTGCAGTTGTTGTTGCAGCACATGGCCGATCCCGACGCTGCCACCACTAACGGATACACACCTCTGCACATCGCCGCCCGAGAGGGACACACACACATCGTCTCTGTGCTGCTGGAGGCTGGAGCCACACACGCACTGACCACCAAGGTACACACACACACACACACACACAAGCATATTAGTGTACAACTGTGGCCAAAAGTTTTGAGAATGACACAAATATTAATTTTTACAATGTCTGCTACCTCAGTTTTTATGATGGCAATTTGCATATACTCCAGAATGTTATGAAGAGTGATCAGATGAATTGCAATTAATTTCAAAGTCCCTCTTTGCCATGAAAATGAACTTAATCCCAAAAAAAAATGTCCACTGCATTTCAGCCCTTCCACAAAAGGACCAGCTGACATCATGTCAGTGATTCTCTCGTTAACACAGGTGAGAGTGTTAACGAGGACAAGGCTGGAGATCACTCTGTCATGCTGATTGAGTTAGAATAACAGACTGGAAGCTTTAAAAGGAGGGTGGTGCTTGAAATTATTGTTCTTCCTCTGTTAACTATGGTTACCTGCAAGGAAACACGTGCAGCCATCATTGCTTTGCACAAAAAGGGATTCACAGGCAAGGATATTGCTGCTAGTAAGATTGCACCTAAATCAACCATTTATCGGATCATCGAGACCTTCAAGGAGAGAGGTTCAACTGTTGTGAAGAAGGCTTCAGGGCGCCCAAGAAAGTCCAGCAAGCGCCAGGACCGTCTCCTAAAGTTGATTCAGCTGCGGGATCGGGGCACCACCAGTGCAGAGCTTGCTCAGGAATGGCAGCAGGCAGGTGTGAGTGCGTCTGCACGCACAGTAAGGCGAAGACTTTTGGAGGATGGCCTGGTGTCAAGAAGGGCAACAAAGAAGCCACTTCTCTCCAGGAAAAACATCAGGGACAGACTGCTATTCTGCAAAAAGTACAGGGATTGGACTGCTGAGGACTGGGGTAATGTCATTTTCTCTGATGAATCCCCTTTCCGATTGTTTGCTGCATCTGGAAAAAAGCTTGTCCGTAGAAGAAAAGGTGAGTGCTACCATCAGTCCTGTGTCATGCCAACAGTAAAGCATCCTGAGACCACTCATGTGTGGGGTTGCTTCTCAGCCAAGGGAGTGGGCTCACTCACAATTTTGCCTAAGAACACAGCCATGAATAAAGAATGGTACAAAAACATCCTCAGAGAGCAACTTCTCCCAACCATCCAAGAACAGTTTGGTGATGAACAATGCCTTTTCCAGCATGATGGGGCACCTTGCCACAAGGCAAAAGTGATAACGAAGTGGCTCGGGGAACAAAACATCGACATTTTGGGTCCATGGCCAGGAAACTCCCCAGACCTTAATCCCATTGAGAATTTGTGGTCAATCCTCAAGAGGCGGGTGGACAAACAAAAACCCACAAACTCTGACAAACTCCAAGCATTGATTATGCAAGAATGGGCTGCCATCAGTCAGGGTGTGGCCCAGAAGTTGATTGACAGCATGCCAGGGCCAATTGCAGAGGTCTTGAAAAAGAAGGGTCAACACTGCAAATATTGACTCTTTGCATAAACTTCATGTAATTGTCAATAAAAGCCACTGACACTTATGAAATGCTTGTGATTATACTTCAGTAACAGTAACATCTGACAAAAAGATCTAAAAACACTGAAGCAGTCGACTTTGTGAAAATTAATATTTGTGTCATTCTCAAAACTTTTGGCCACGGCTGTAAATACTGCAGCACACTGTTTGTAAAGCAGTAATGAGTTGTGTTAGGTTGTGTGTGTGTGAGGTTGTGCAGATGTGTGTATTAGGTTGTGTGTTAGGGTGTGTGTGTGTGTGTTAGGTTTTGTGTGTGTTAGGGTGTACAGATGTGTGTGTTAGGGTGTGTGTTAGGGTGTACAGATGTATGTGTTAGGGTGTGTGTTAGGGTGTACAGATGTATGTGTTAGGGTGTGTGTTAGGGTGTGTGTTAGGGTGTACAGATGTGTGTGTTAGGGTGTGTGTTAGGGTGTACAGATGTGTGTGTTAGGGTGTGTGTTAGGGTGTACAGATGTGTGTGTTAGGGTATGTGTTAGGGTGTGTGTTAGGGTGTACAGATGTGTGTTAGGGTGTGTGTTAGGGTGTACAGATGTGTGTGTTAGGGTGTGTGTTAGGGTGTACAGATGTGTGTGTTAGGGTGTGTGTTAGGATGTACAGATGTGTGTGTTAGGGTGTGTGTTAGGGTGTACAGATGTGTGTGTGTTAGGGTGTGTGTTAGGGTGTACAGATGTGTGTGTTAGGGTGTGTGTTAGGGTGTACAGATGTGTGTGTTAGGGTGTGTGTTAGGGTGTACAGATGTGTGTGTTAGGGTGTGTGTTAGGGTGTGTGTTAGGGTGTACAGATGTGTGTGTGTTAGGGTGTGTGTTAGGGTGTACAGATGTGTGTGTGTTAGGGTGTGTGTTAGGGTGTACAGATGTGTGTGTTAGGGTGTGTGTTAGGGTGTACAGATGTGTGTGTTAGGGTGTGTGTTAGGGTGTACAGATGTGTGTGTTAGGGTGTGTGTTAGGGTGTACAGATGTGTGTGTTAGGGTGTGTGTTAGGGTGTACAGATGTGTGTGTTAGGGTGTGTGTTAGGGTGTACAGATGTGTGTGTTGGGGTGTGTGTTAGGGTGTGTGTTAGGGTGTACAGATGTGTGTGTTAGGGTGTGTGTTAGGGTGTACAGATGTGTGTGTTAGGGTGTGTGTTAGGGTGTACAGATGTGTGTGTTAGGGTGTGTGTTAGGGTGTACAGATGTGTGTGTTAGGGTGTGTGTTAGGGTGTACAGATGTGTGTGTTAGGGTGTGTGTTAGGGTGTGTGTTAGGGTGTGTGTTAGGGTGTACAGATGTGTGTGTTAGGGTGTGTGTTAGGGTGTACAGATGTGTGTGTTAGGGTGTGTGTTAGGGTGTACAGATGTGTGTGTTAGGGTGTGTGTTAGGGTGTACAGATGTGTGTGTTAGGGTGTGTGTTAGGGTGTACAGATGTGTGTGTTAGGGTGTGTGTTAGGGTGTGTGTGTAATAAGATGTTTTGTGTTATGTCCACAGAAAGGGTTTACTCCTCTGCATGTAGCAGCGAAGTACGGAAGCCTGGAGGTGGCCAAACTCCTACTGCAGCGCAGAGCCCTACCTGATGAAGCCGGAAAGGTACAGACACTGGAGCTAAAGATCAGACATGAATCAGACAAGGGCTGGAGCTAAAGGTCAGACACAGACTGAAGTTAAAGAGCTGAGAACATACTGCATCAGGATCAGACACAGATACAGTTCATTTTATGCTGCTCTGAGGTGATGGAGGTGAACATTTTCTCTCTCTCTCTCTCTCTGTCTGTCTCTCTGTCTCTCTCTCTCTCTCTCTGTCTCTCTCTCTCTCTCTCTCTCTCTCTCTCTCTCTCTCTCTCTCTCTCTCTCTGTCTCTCTCTCTCTCTGTCTCTCTCTCTCAGGATGGTCTCACTCCTCTGCATGTAGCAGTTCACTATGATAATCAGCAGGTTGCACTTCTGCTGCTGGATAAAGGCGCGTCACCTCACAGCACAGCCAAGGTGATACTCACTATATTCACTGTACAGTTACATAGTTATAGAAACACTGACACCTAAAATTACTGCGATTTTTCAGAAAAATATATCATGATACTAAAATGTATCAAAATGAATATAATATCACCAGATTACCCAAATATTCACTGTGAAATCAGTAATACAGTTTACTGCAGTGTGTAGAATAGCACAGGGCCGTTAGCTGGACTGTTAATCAGCCGGGGCTGAGCCCAGATTCCTCTCCATCAAAAACACTTTTATAAACATTCTTCTAAATAAACTGTTTCTATGCTATTTTTTCTTGCATGTGACGGCTAATTGCTTAAAAATTTAAAATTGGACAAAAGGTTGGATTTATCATAAAACTTGCCTCAGGTGTTATCACTGTTTGCAGGACTACCAGAGCGATAAAATATAAAACTTTTCTAACCAGGTTAGTTTGGTGTCGCTGGCCGAGCGGAGGAACAGCTAAACTATCACTGTATGGGTTTATCTGCTACAGAGCCATGCGGAGTGCGTTATCTGTCCTTACGCTCTGCTCATATCATATTCACCTAAACTGGACCTCATATAGACATTTACACACCTTATTTTTCTGCTCAGCGTCAGAGGATGTTATTGTTTCAGTTTCAACCCCTTTACTGGCACATAAATAAATAAATTAAATAAATAAAAATCAGCATATATATGTTTCCCCCTCACACTGACTGTGAACTAGCGTTTAGCAGAACTGAGACTGTCAGCCAATAAGAAACGAGTATTTATGTGTATTTTCCTGTAAATCCTGTCTGATTGGTCTCGTCTCCGTTCACTGAAGATATAAAATTACAGCGCTGACGTCTTCTTTTCCCGACCTTCAGTTCCGTAGCAACAAACCGCTCCAAGTGGAGAATTATTCAGGGCTAAAGATAAAATCTTCAGGGTTACAGCCCCTAATGCCCAGGCCAGGTTACACCCTGCTATAGTATAGTGTAGTGTATATATGTATATATGTGTGTATATGTATAATGAAGTATAGTAGAGCGTAGTACAGTATAGAGTAGTGCAGAAAAGTGTAATATATTATAATGTAGTATAATAATATACTGTAGTTCAGTATAGTGTAGTGCTATAATCACAGCTTACTGTACTCACTATGCTCATAATATTCACTGTACTGTACTCACTGTACTCACTATAACAAAAAGAAAATAAGGAAATAAATAGAAAGAATTGATTTCTTACAAACATGCATTATAACATCTAAGATGAAACTGACTTCATGTGTGTGTGTGTGTGTGTGTGTGTGTGTGTGTGTGTGTGTGTGTGTGTGCAGAATGGATACACCCCGCTCCACATCGTGGCAAGGAAGAATGAGCTGCAGGTGGCACGGGTGCTGCTGCAGAAGGGGGCGGAGCCTGGAGCTGCAACACGGCAGTTCATGACCCCGCTACACCTCGCTGCACAAGAGGGACATGAAGACATGGCCGCCCTGCTGCTGGACCACGGAGCTAATGTTAATGCTAATGCAAAAGTGAGGCAATCACTACACCTGTACAACACACACACACACACACACACACACACATACACACACACACACACACACACACACACACACACACACACACACACACACACACACACCATTAACACATTATTACATGTCTGCAATATTTACTGCAATGTTTTAGAAATGTTATAATATTGTGAGCTGGAACTTCAGTCAGGATTTAGGTCTTATCACAGAACTGAGAAGCTCTGGGTGAAGCATCTGTCTGCTTGTGTTGCTCTTTTTCAGGGCAGTTTTATTTGAGAGTAATAGAAGAAGACCTGGGGATGATTAAATATTAGCCAACACACTTAGATTTAGGGAGCTGTTGGCTTAAGCAGCCTTCTCTGTTCATCATGAATACCATAGACATTAATGTTCTTCTAGACAGACTAGAAAATGTTGTTGGAGTTAAAGGAGCATTCCCTTTAAGAGTACAGGCCTCTCCTGGCTCAGCTCTGATCTGACTGATGGTTATCAGTTTGTAGCTGTAAAGATTTAAAAGTAAAGTTTGGTGTTCTGCAAGGTTCTGTTTTAGGCCCACTGCTCTTTTCTCTACACATTTTCATAAACATGGAATTAGCTTCCACTGTTCTGCAGATGACACACAGCTGTGTGTTTCAGCAACGACAGATGACTGACAGCAGCTTAGCTAATTTGAGGAATGTGTTGAGGACATTAGACACTGGATGTTGAGTAACTTCCTCCTACATAATTCTGACAGGACAGAAGTGTTTCTGTAGAACACAACAGAGCTGTAATTATTATCTGTCTGTCTGTCTCTGTCTGTCTGTCTGTCTGTCTGTCTGTCTGTGTCTGTCTGTCTGTCTGTCTGTCTGTCTGTCTGTCTGTGTCTGTCTGTCTGTCTGTCTGTCTGTCTGTCTCTGTCTGTCTGTGTGTCTCTGTCTGTCTGTCTGTCTCTTTCAGAACGGTCTCACCCCACTACACCTTGCTGCTCAGGAGGACAGAGTGAATGTGGCTGAAATTCTTGTTAAACACGGTGCAAACTTAGACCACCAAACAAAAGTGAGAACACACACACACACACACACACACACACACACACAAACACACACACACACACACACACGCACACAAATGTAGTTTTTTGCCTGATAACATGTGTGTAATGTAATTTGTGTAACCCCTGCTTCCCCCAAAGCTGGGTTACACCCCTCTTATTGTCGCCTGTCACTATGGAAATGTGAAGATGGTGAACTTCCTGTTGCAGCATGGGGCGAATGTAAACACCAAAACTAGAGTAAGAGCTAACTTCTCATTTCCTGTTTACACGTCATTCCTGTCTATATTCACTTCCTTAACTCTTTTATTTTATCAGGTAAATAAGGCTTGGAGTGTGTGTGTGTGTGTGTGTGTGTGTGTGTGTGTGTGTGTGTGTGTGTGTGTGTGTGTGTGTTTTCTGCAGAATGGGTACACACCACTTCATCAAGCAGCTCAGCAGGGAAACACACACATCATAAACGTTCTGCTTCATCACGGTGCAAAGCCCAATGCTGTTACCATGGTGAGACACACACAGATACTGACATATACAGCACAGTAACACACACACATACTGACCGATCTGTGTGTGTGTGTGTGTGTGTGTGTGTGTGTGTGTGTGTGTGTTTCAGAATGGGAACACAGCTCTCTCCATCGCGAAGCGTCTAGGCTACATCTCTGTGGTGGACACACTGAAAGTCGTCACTGAGGAGGTCATCACCATGACGACAGTGAGTAACACACCCAACACACACAAGTACATCACAAACCACAAAAAACAAACACCATGTCTGAGTGACACACAGAGCCAGTGTTGATCTCAGTCCTCTCTCCGCTCCACTGCCTCCTAGCCAACACCGCTCGCTGGAACTATCGGAAAAATCCACACCTCCTCCAATTTTATCCTGAACACAGGAACACACGGGGTTGTGTGTTGAGCCCAATGCTGCTCACTCTTTTCACCCAGAGACTGCACCCCTATTCACC
>CM042535.1:39318300-39338300 GCA_023630585.1 Cranoglanis bouderius | reverse complement strand
ACACTCAACACGTCTCACACACGTCACACACACTCAACACGTCTCACACACGTCACACACACTCAACACGTCTCACACACACTCAACACGTCTCACACACGTCACACACACTCAACACGTCTCACACACGTCACACACACTCAACACGTCTCACACACGTCACACACACTCAACACGTCTCACACACACTCAACACGTCTCACACACGTCTCACACACTCAACACGTCTCACACACGTCACACACACTCAACACGTCTCACACACTCAACACGTCTCACACACGTCACACACACTCAACACGTCTCACACACTCAACACGTCTCACACACGTCTCACACACGTCTCACACACTCAACACATCTCACACACGTCACACACACTCAACACGTCTCACACACTCAACACGTCTCACACACTCAAAACGTCTCACACACGTCACACAGTCAACACATCTCAGCTGTTCATTTGGATTAAAGGGAAATTAAGGATGTTTTATTTTTCATAAATCATTTATTTCATGTGTAACTGCATGAACACTCATCTGTTGCTTTGCATGGAAATAACTTGACTTACACATGTAACATATATATATATATACATACATACATACACAGGGGCATGCAAAAGTATGGGCACCCTGGTAAAATATTTCTGTTAGTGTGAATATCTAAGTGAGTAAAAGATGACACATTTCTTTAATTTTATTTCCATCTTTTACAGTTTCAAAATAACAAGAAAGGAAAAGGGCTCAAAGCAAAAGTTTGGGCACCTGCATGGTCAATACTTAGTTACACCCCCTTTGGCAAGTATCACAGCTTGTAAGCATTTTTAGTAGCCAGCTGAGAGTCTTTCAATTCTTATTTAGGGGATTTTCACCCATTCTTCCTTGCAAAAGGCTTCTAGTTCTGTGAGATTCTTGGGCCGTCTTGCATGCTTCAGGCTGGGGGACTGTGAGGCCCATGCCAAAACCTTTGTCAAACCCACCTCTTGAGGTAGTCCATTGTGGATTTTGAGATGTATTATCCTGTTGTAGAAGCCATCATCTTTTCATCTTCAGCTTTTTTACAGACTGTGTGATGTTTGCTTCCAGAATTTGCTGGTTGATTCCATTCTTCCCTCTCCCAGTGAAATGATCCCCGTGCCACTGGCTGCAACACAAGACCAAAGCATAATCGAACTACCCCCATGCTTAACAGTTGGAGAGGTGTTCTTTTCATGAAATCCTGTGCCCTTGTTTCTCCAAACAAACCTTTGCTCATTGTGGCCAGAAAGTTCTATTTTAACATCATCAGTCCACAGGATTTGTTTCCAGAATGCATCAGACTTGTTTAGATGTTCATTTGCAAACTTCTGAAGCTGAATTTTGTGGTGAGGACTCTTCCATGATGGTTATATTTGTGTAGGTGTCGCTGCTCAGTAGAACAGTGCACCACCACTCCAGAGGTCTTCCAGACCTCAACTTGACCTCCACCATTCCTGTTAACTGCCATTTCTTAATTACATTATGAACTGAGGAAACAGCTACCTGAAAAGGCTTTGCTATCTACTTATAGACTTCTCCTGCTTTGTGGGCATCAATTATTTTAATATTCAGAGTGCTAGGCAGCTGCTTTGAGGAGCCTATGGCTGCTGATTGTTGGGACAAGGTTTGAGGAGTATTTATAAAGCTTTGAAATTTGCATCACCTGACCTTTCCTAACGATGACTGTGAACAAGCCATAGCTCTAACAAGTTAATTAAGGTCTGAGACCTTGGTAAAAGTTATCTGCGAGCTCAAATCTCTTGGGGTGCCCAAATTTTTACATGGTGCTCATTTCCTTTTTTTTACTCTGAAATTGTACAAAACAAAAACAATACACTAATTGTGCTTAAAATGTTGAAAAGAATGTTTCATCTTTAACTTTATGACTTTTGGAGATCAGTTCATCTTCTACTCACTTAGCTATTCACAGTAACAGAAATTTTGACCAGGGGTGCACAAACTTTTGCATGCCACTGTCTATATATATATATATATATATATTTGTGTGTGTGTGTGTGTGTGTGTGTGTGTGTGTGTGTGTGTGTTTCCTCTACTTCATTTCTATTTTTGCTCTGTTTTTTTTTCCTGATGATTCATTGTCTCACTTAGAATCACAGTAACTCATTTCAATCACTTAATTAGGATATTTAACTAAAATTACCACAGCATCTGAAGAGATATAATCATACTCTTAATAATAATAATAATAATAATAATAATAATAATAATAATAATAGCAAGGGCTCCATGTTAAATCATTGAGTATTGTGTGTGTGTTTCTGTTCCTGAACAATCTTGAGATTGTCTGTTTCACTGCGTTGTTCATTGATGTTTTATTTTCAGGTTTCTGTAGTTCTTCTTCTTCTCTCTTTTGTGCGTGGGTGTATGAAAACTCGAATATAACATGTTTAAGCAAGTTATTTCCTGCAAATTGTGTTCCGGTACATTTTCTTTATTTCCCTTTGCTTAGCTGCTAGCGATAAATCCCTCGGATCCATCGGTGTGATGTAATGTTTTATTTATTTAAATATTAATGGACTTTACCCCACGTCTGACTGTATTTCACCTGCGCTGACCAGTTATCCAATGTCTTTTGTCCTCTTCATTTCCCTTTTGTTCTGTAAATCTGTCTTACTCAAGATGAGGATGAAACTGAATCAACAGAATTCTCCATACTGCACACACACATGGTTCACGATCCAGCAACGCTCGCCAGTCCTGATCTCCTCTCAGACGTCTCGGATATGAAGCAAGACCTTATTAAAATATCTGGCTTCCTGACCAGTGAAGTTTCAGAGCCATCTCTGATGGATGGATTAAAATACTATGTAGATAATGAGGATGAAGAAGAGCCATTTGAGATAGTCGAAAAGGTCAAAGAGGACTTGGAGAAGGTGGGAAATATTCTAAGGGTTGGAAACGTTGGTAAAGAAACTGAAAAATCTAAGTGTAGTGATAAAGAGGCAGAAGAAGAGAAAAGCCAGATAACCGAGCCTTTACTTAGAGAGGTCAGAATCACGAGATCCACTGATTGCAGTTCTGCACCCCAAAAGGATGCGTCTGAAATGGTTTCACATCTCAGTACAGATTTGGAAAGCTATCTACAGCATCTGCCTGTGACTGCTCGTCCTGTTCAGGAAGAGAATATCGTTGAAGAGACATTTACAGAGGTTGTGCTACCTCGGAAGCGTCATCCTCCACGAATAAAAAAACCAGCAAGAAAGAAGCTTAAAGAGAGAGAGTTTGTAAGCTGTAGCTCTGAAGAAGAACTGGAGAGGATGAGCTCTGAGGAATCACTCGATGGAGACACAATTCTCGGAGACTCTGAGCTTGGAGTGCCACCTGTGTCTCCTAAAGTTGTTGAGACTCCCATTGGGTCCATCAAAGACAGAGTCAAAGCACTTCAGAAGAAAGTGGAAGAGGAGAAGAAGGAGGAGAGTGTCAAAGTCAGAGAGGTGAGACAAATGACTTCTGTCCAGAGCAAAGCTTTCCTGACCATGAGAGAAATGGAGGAAAATTACACTCCACCTCCTAAATCTCCAAAATCCCCTCAGTCTCAGACTGAGAGAATAGAGCACTCCATGTCTGTGAAGGAGCTGATGAAAGCATTTCAAACTGGACAGGACCCGTCAAAGAGCAAATCTGGACTTTTTGAACATAAAGCAATTACTAAGCTGGTGGATACATCTTCAACAGAAGTTTCTGAGGAAACTAAAAATGCTCAAATATCTGACCTACAAACCTCAGAAATTAAACCATCAGCAGAAGAGATCAATTCTCAGAGCATCATGGGAGAATCATCACAAATCATCCATGACCAATATCAACAAAATAAGATAGTGATTAGTGATGAAATTATACATGAGCAGGCACAAAGAACATCAGAGGATCCTAGTGCTAGCAAAACTAGTGTGGACATTTCACTCAGTAACAAAGACTCCTGGAGACCAAGCAGGCTGGACAGTGAGAACACAGTGATTAGTGTAAGAGAAGAACTATATAAAGCACCAGATGAACACAAAATTCAGCATGGTGAGCAAGGAGAAACTTCAAATGTGTCATCTGGGTATGAAGAAGAGGGTAAGGAAGAGATATTATTTAGTGAGCATAAAATCATACAAAATAAAGAATGCTCTGAGGAACTGTGTCAAGTGGAAATACAAGCTAAAGACTCAACAGTAACTTTGGAAGTGTGGCACCATGAGGAAGAACAGCATAGTCCCAAACTACTGCACTATAATAAACTAAGCACCAGCCATGAACGGAGAACATCTGAAGAACCACAGATTAGCCCAAACCGGAAACCTTCTGAAGACTTCAGTGCTGTTATCAAAGAAGAACTCGAGGAGAGTCCACAGTATCAGCTGTTTATCCAGGCAGCAGGTCCATCGCCAGTCAGCTACACATCACACAGCAAGACTTGTATTATAAAAGATGCCGATCAGATGGAGTACTCTGCTGTGGAACACCATTCATACAAACCAAAGCCAGCAGTCAGATTTGCTCCTGCAGTGGTCCAGAGTGAGAAATTTATTTCAGCTATAAGCATGCAAGCAGGTGGAGATTCAACTGACATTACATTCAGGAGCAGGACACTTAGAACAAGCTTAGGAGAGTATGAAGCTTTTGAAGAATTTAAACAAAGTGCACAAACAAGTCCAGAGAAGCTAATAGAAAGTGACCAGAAGGTTAAATCACTCACAGAGCCAGAAGACCAGCCTGAGGAGAATTGTGCAATGCAATTAACATACACAGAAAGTGGAAGTCCAACCAAAAATGCAGTTCAAACAAGACTTCAAGAAACACAAGAAACCGAAGAAAAAGACCAGCAAGATCAAGACACAAGAAAAGTAACATTTTATATGGAGATCAAAAGTCCAGTCAATACGGAGCTGGAATTCATGCAAAAGTCACCTACAGATATCAAAAGCCAAGTCCAAACAGAGCAGGAAACCAGTTTTCATGTTAAAAGAGACCTGTTGAGTCAGGATATGTGCAGTGATGAGGTTTCCTCAATAGAAACTGCTGAGTCTGAAGAATTTCAGAAAATTCAGCAAATGTCATCTAGACCACATGACCTGGAAGACCCACAGCCTGTAACAATAAGTGATCTTAAATTAAATTCACCTGAGATGGCACCTGATGAAGAGGATATCTCTCCTCACAAGTCTCCTGACTCGGTGCAGGTATCATCAACAGAAATCAAAGGTCCAGTCCAAACAGAGCTTGAGGAAACACATTTACCTGAGACAGAGGAAGTCCAGCATGTGTATATGACTACAGTGGAAAATACGACTGTTACAGAAATGCAAACACAAGCTCGTGCAAAGGAGGGAATAGGTTTTACTGTTGAATCTGGTATTTCAGTTCAGAATCTGGATGACAGCTATGAGGATTCTGTAACTGAGGAAACTAAACGAATTCGAGGTTTTTATGAGATTTCCCCTGAAGTTCAGGAAATGCCTTATTCCACATTCTCTACATCTAGCCTTGACATCCTTGATGACCTACAGTACCTAACAAGTGATCCTGAAAGTGGTTGCAAATCAGACTCACTGGAGATGACACCTGGTAAAGAGGATTTCTCTACTCAAAAGTCTCCTGACTCTATGCAGGTATCATCCAGAGAAATTAAAAGTCCAGTCCAAACAGAGAGAACAGACTTACATGAGACAGAGGAAGATGAACAGCATGGGTATAATACTACTGTGGAAAGGTTTTCACCTACAGAAATCCAAACACAAATCCAGACAGAGGAGGAAATAAGTGTTAATGTGGGAGTAGATAGTCCAATTCAAGATCTGGATGACACTTATCAAGTTTGTACACTGAATGAAACTAAACAAACTAGAGATATTTATGAGATTTCCTGTGAGGAAACTGCTGAGTCTGAAGAATATAAGCAAATTCAGCAAAGGATGTATAGTGCTGTTAACCTCTGTGATCTGCAACCTGTAATGATAAGCGGTCCTGAAAGTGCCTACCAGGTAGACCCCCTGGAGTCTCCTGACGATCTCTCTTTTCACAAATCTCCTGACTCGGTACAGGTATCATCAACAGAAATCAAAAGCCCAGTACAAACAGATTTTGAGAAAACCCATTTACCTGAGACAGAGAAAGAATCCCAGCATGTGTATATAACTACAGTGGAAACAACGACTGTTACAGAAATGCAAGCACAAGCTTGCGCAGAGGAGGGAATAGGTTTTACTGTTGAATCTGGTATTTCAGTTCAGAATCTGGATGACAGCTATGAGGATCCTGTACCTGAGGAAACTAAACAAATTAGAGGAATTTATCAGTTTTCCTCTGATGAATTTCAGGAAAATCAGCAAATGCCATATTCCACATCCTCTATATCTAGCCCTGACATCCTCAATAACCTACAGTACATAAAAAGTGATCCTGAAAGTGGTTGCAAATCAGACTTACAGGAAATGACACCTGGTAAAGAGGATTTCTCCACTCAAAAGTTTCCTGACTCTATGCAGGTATCATTCAGAGAAATCAAAAGTCCTGTCCAAACAGAGAGAACAGGCTTACATGAGACAGAGGAAGATGAACAGCATGGGTATAAGACTACTGTGGAAAGGTTTTCACCTACAGAAATCCAAACACAAATCCAGACAGAGGAGGAAATATGTGTTAATGTGGGAATAGATAGTCCAGTTCAGGATCTTCATGACACCGATCAAGTTTATGCACTGAAGGAAACTAAACAAACTAGAGATATTTATAAGATTTCCTCTGAGGAAACTGCTGAGTCTGAAGAATTTCAGGAAATTCAGCAAAGGTTGTATAGTGCTGTTAACCTTTGTGACCTACAGCTTGTAACAATGAGTGGCCCTGTAAGTGCCTGCCAGGTAGACCCCCAGGAGACTACATCTGGTAAAGAGGATCTCTCTTCTTCTGACCCAGTGCAAGAGTCAATAACAGAAATCAAAAGTCCAGTTCAAATAGAGCTTGAGGAAACACATTTACATGAGACAGAGGTGGAAGACCATCATGGGTTTATGACTATAGTGGAAAAGTTGTCACCTTCAAAAAGTCCAGACCAAACAGGGCAGGAAATAAATGTTGAGGTTGAAGATGATTGTTTGGTTCAAGATCTGTATGACATCTACAAAGTTTCTCCAGTTAAAGAAACTAAACAAATGAGAGGAATTGATGATGTAGAAACTATAGAAACTGCCAAGTCTGAAAGATTTCATGAAAGTCAGCAAACATTGTCTAGACCAGACAATTTAGAAGACCTACAGCCTGTAACGATGAGCGATCCTAAAAGTGTATGCCAAGCAGACTCACTGGAGACTACGCCTTGTAAAGAGGATTTGTCTTCTAATAAGTCCCCTGACTCCATCGAGCCAAGTCCAACCAAGGACTTTCCATGTCCCGACTCTTTAGAGACAAGTCCCACGGGCCAGAGACCAGACTCCAAATGCCCAGAGCTATTATATCAAACCAGCAATGACTCACAAAGCAGCCAATTTGCAGTCAGCCGGACAGAAAACATAGAGCTGGAAATTAGTAATGAAATGATCATCCAAAGTGAAACTGAGATTCCAGGCTCACAGTGCCTTTCAACGCCCTTAAAGCCACTTTCGTCTCCACTGGATGAAGAAAACCTACAAAGTAATGGTCTGGTACAAAGACAGGCCACACCAAATGAAGAAATTCTATATATGGGTATGAAAGTTGGAACATTTGATGAAATGAAAGATCCTGAAATGGACATGTTTGCTTCAGCCAGTTCTGTAGAGCTTATGGTGGATGATGTGATGATGACAGAAGGACTGTTAATCCAAAATGAGGATAATGCATTGTTATATTCTGAAATTCCTGATACACAGGGGCCATCAGTGCCTCTACAGCCATCTCTAGAGGGAAATGACGAGGAAGCTCAGGAGATCAGTGAATTGAAAAAGCAGTTCACTCCTGAGGAACATATGTTCAAGATGGCAGCAAAAATCTGGGTCTTTGATGAAATTGAAAAGGAAACCAAAATGAGAAAGGTTAGATTTGATTTCACCACTTCATCCCAGGATAGAGATGATGAGCTGCAGGAAAAGGAAGAAGAGCTCAAGTCCTGTGATGAAAGTCCACTAGATTATGAAGAGGAAGACACAAAGCAAAAGTGTGGACCTGAGTCCAGTATTGTGTTTTCTTCATATCGACAGTCAGAGCAGTGCGATGACACACCACTAACCGAACTACCACAAGAGGAACCTGAACAAGCCCTAAGTGAAAGTCAGGTATCAGAGTGTACTTACAGCCATGAATATGGAGCTTCAGAGATTGGTGAGATGGAGATGGAAGTGTTACCTATGCAAATTCACATTGACAAAAAGGAACTGAGCCATGAAGACTTTTCTTCTGAGTGCCATATTAAAGAAGACAAAGCTGACACAATGGCAGCTTTGGCTGAGGATTCTGCTGCAATGTTAGTGGACAACAAAACTTATAGAAACTCTGATATTGAGTGTCACACCATCATTGAGAAAACTGTAGAAATACCTCAGTCTTTTATCGACACTGTGTGTCCTGTAAATGATGGAAATGTTAAGGAAGAACATCAGCTACACTCATATGGTTATGAAGAGGATCATGGAGGGAAATCACAAAGAATTTCAGAATTTATTCAGGGAGATTTAGTTCCTTGGAGTGCAGAGGTGGAGGATGATGAAAGCTCACAGATTGAGGCTGAAGAGCAGAACATTCATTCCCAGACCTTGGACACTCGGTCTCAGGAATCTACACCTGAAATGCCTCCTGCTCGGACTCCTACAGAAAATGGGCAGCCGAACCCTTTCCTGTTCCAGGAAGGGAAACTCTTTGAAATGACGAGAGGTGGCGCTATTGATATGAGCAGAAGGAGCATGGAGGAAGAGCGGGATGCATTTGTCTTTTTCCCCATAAGTGAGGACCCTTCTGAGGACAGTCTCTGTGAGCAAGTCAGGGAAAGTGCAGTGGAACTTAGTACCTCACTGGAAATTTCATTAGATTCAAAAAGTGAAGATTCACCACAGGATGTTTCTAGTCCTTCAGATGAGCCCAGAGATTCAGAAAGTCACAGTGACTCAGAGAGCCCAAAAGAGAAAGATCTGGGATTTGATTCATCAATAGCAGACATTGACACTGCCACGTCTACAGTGACCCGATCCATCTACTCTGAGCAGGATATGGAGTCATCTGATTCATCAGCAGAGGACGATCAGCACTCGGTTATTGAAATACCTACACCTACTCAAGATGGTCTTATGCTCCCTAGTGGAGAGGCATTGCAGATATCATCACACTGGTCTCTCAGCTCACCCAAAGATCCTGCTGCAGAACCTGAAAGCAGGAAACCAAAATCAAAGATTCCAGTGAAAGCAACCAGCTTTGACCATGTTATGGAGAAAGGTGACCCTACTGAGCAAAACCGAAGGCCCAAATCAGAGGCAGATATCGGCCTCTCAGACTTTATCAGTGGTGTTCATTCTTCATCAATGAAACCAAAGACTCCTGTATCCAAAATACCTGTGTCTGTAGAACAAATATCATCAGGTGCACTTCATTCAAGTCAACCTCAACACACTCATGAAGGTGGAGGTGCTGAAAAGTCTCCAGAAGAAAAGGACAGTCCCCAAACTGTCCTTGATGGAGACAGCAGGTCAACGCAGTTCCGAACCCCCTCTGTAGGAGAGGACATATTTGAAACCAGACCAAACTGGGAGGATTGTGTAGAGACACAGATGCAGCGACTCTCAGGCAGCAGTAGTCCAGATCAGAGTAAAGGTACCTACATGGTTTATGGCCCCTTCTTCCCTACCCTCAAAAATTAACCCTTGGTTCCTGCCCTCACTTTCTGTTTGTACCTGTCCTGTCCTGTCCTGTGGTGTTTGTATCATCCCTTGTGCTCTTATGTCTGTTTGTGGAGTGATGTGTGTACTGGATCCTGTCTGTTTTCAGTCCTTTTTTATTCACATATTCATATAAATGTTCAAATCTCAAGATTGAATTATTTAAGGGTACTTAAACAGAGCATTTTATAAATTTCTGGGTTTTTTTTTACATTGTAATAATTTCCATCACTTTAGCATGGATTTCTATTGTTTGAACATGTTTTTAGTTTTTTGTTTGTTTGTTTGTTTCACTCATTTATCACTTGCTAAATCAAGTTTTACTCAATAAATAAAATTAATTTATTATACATCAGACTGTTAGAATGTTATATAAACTGTTATATCACACCCTTTTATTTTAATTATAATCATGTATCTGATAATAAAAATGTCCATGCATGATGTTCATAGTGGACTGGAACGATGATGCTGATCGTAAAGAGGAAATTTTGTCCATCATTGCTGATCTTCTCGGGTTTAGCTGGACAGGTGAGTTATGATCTCAAGTTAGCGGTGACATCACGAGGTCCATGAAAAGTTAGTCAAAGATAAACTTCCCCCTGACCAGTCGATCAGACATGTTTACTGTCAGAAGTTTGTGTCTCTAATTCTCACCTCCAAACTTTTCTAGTTTTTATGTGCTAGTGAATTTCCTCTGCTTTTTTCTGTTCTTTTATCTGTTGTGTCTGATCTGTTTTAATAAACTTAGTTACTCAGTGATGTTCTGAAGTTCAAACTGTGGCTGTGCTATCATTTATAGAGTTAGCTAAAGAGCTGGAGTTCAATGAGAATGAAGTTCAGCAGGTTCGTGTGGAGAACCCGAACTCACTGCAGGAACAGAGTGCCGCTCTTCTACAGCGCTGGACTGAGCGTGAGGGCAAATACGCCACTGGTCAGTCCTTTATCTGGTAGTCTTAATAACATTCCTGTAGAGTACACTATTAATACTGTGTGTGTGTTTGTGTGTGTGTGTGTGTGTGTGTGTGTGTGCGTTCAGAGGACTGTCTGATAAAGAAACTGACTAAAATAAACCGCATGGACATCGTCCACCTCATCAAGACTCAGCTTAACAAATCAGCGCAGGAACAAACGTCCAGAACATACGCTGAGATCGAGAGGACACTGGACCACAGTGAAGGTTCAGTACACACACACACACACACACACACACACACACACACACACACACACACACAGAGCAGTAGTAGTGTATATCAGGATCAGGCACTCTCTGTTATTCTTTAAATTCTCTCAGTACGAATCAGAATTTTAGTTGGTTATGCAGCTTTCTCTGTATCTCTATAAACACTACAAACACAAGTGTGTGTGTGTGTGTGTGTGTGTGTGCAGCTCTGTCCTCAGTACAGGAGGTCAGTCCCCGGATGGTGAAGAGAGTGGACATTTCCCAGAAGCCCCCAGCTGCAGTGTCAGAGGAGGACCTATCAGTGGCCTCGCTGCTCGACATTCCTTCCTGGGCGGAGCCTGTAGGCCACACCCACTCTGAGAGTATCCATGGAGACATGCTAGAGGAGCTAGAGGTCACTCAGTGAGTCCCTTTTATCTCAAATTATTATTATTATTATTATTAGTAGTAGTAGTAGTAGTATCATGGCATGATGTAAATCACATGCTTCATCTAACTCTCACTAATCACCTGACTGTTACACTTGTATAACTGTAGTTAGCATTAGCATGCTGCTGGTGTGTATTACAGAGATGTGTGGACATGTCAGGAGGGTGAAACCGACTCAACACACTTTCCTCCACAAGCACCAGTAAGTCTCTGTGTTTTTACAGATGAATGTGTTGAGTTTCAGTGTGTTAAAATCGCTCTGTTCTCTCAGTGAATAACGACATTTCAGCTCTGCAATATCATATATATCACATCAAAATAAGACGTGTGTTTAGTGGGCGGGACCGAGACGTGTGTTTAGTGGGCGGGACCGAGACTTGTGTTTAGTGGGTGGGACCGACCGAGAGAGACGTGTGTTTAGTGGGCGGGACCGAGACTTGTGTTTAGTGGGCAGGACCGACCGAGACGTGTGTTTAGTGGGCGGGACCGAGACTTGTGTTTAGTGGGAAGGACTGAGACGTGCTGTCCTTTGTTCTCTGACCTCTGATCTCCACTTCCATAATTTGATTTATTATAAACATTTTTTCTATTGCATTTCATCATCCAGCTCTCAGCTGCAGGTCGGGATGCAGATCAGGCTCTGAGCGAACCTGAAGATCACAATGTCCTGAGTCTCTCACCTGCAGCAGAAGCTCCGAAGCCATACTTCTTCAACTTCAGTCAGTCCTCCATTGACAGGTTTTCATGTGCGCTTTCAACAGATAGGCACTCAAACCAAGCTGAGGTTCTGACATACATGTCACAAGGACATGCTGAGGAACATCTGGGATCTCCATCTGATGATCTTTCTCCTGTGTATGAGAAAAGTGACATGGAAGAAAGTGAGAAGTCCTCCTCAGAGTTTCTACAGTCTCGTCTCTCTGGCTCTGAGGCTAACAACGTTCTGCAACTCACTGAGAGTGATCAGGAACCTGGAGAGGAACCTACTCCTTCAGAGGACCAAATGATGAAGAGATCTGCTCCAGAGGACTGGACACAGCAATCCCCAGACCTCACCTGGACACCATCTGAGTCTGATTACATTTTTGTAAATCCTGAATCTGATCAGCTCTCAGCTGAAGAACATGCTGAGTTGAATTCAGCATGTCATTACGAAGGTTACCTGGAGAAACAGGAACCATCAGAAGGTTTGAATGAAGTGTCTCAAATACCTGAAGCAGAGACGGAAGCTGTTAGTCCAGAGAAATCTTCTCAGATGATTATACCAAGTGTCCAGGATGCTGCATCTCCTGAAGAATCTCTAGGACAGAGACTTCTTACAGAGGAGCTGCATGACGATCAACATTTCTCTCCACACGAACAAAAACATGACATTCAAGAACCTCACAATATCTACACTGAAGATGCTGACATGCAGTGTGAGCTCCAGATTGAAGACAAGACCACATCTGACTGTTCCATTCTGAAAGAGAGCATTCTTCAGCGAGATGTTTCACCATTTTCTCACTCAGATGTTTCTCCACAAACACCAGACACAGTCCGAGCCACACAACACTTTGAGTTTGGGGAAGTTCTTTGGGCACCAGAGAGAACCTCTGATCAGGAGTCATATCAGCTTCTTACCAAGGCTCCTGAGATGGCAATGTCTCAAAGCTCAAAACGTCTACATTCAGAATCTTTTATGTCTGATTCACCATCTCATTTTTCAGAGGAGGCTTCATTCAGCCGCAGTTTCTCTGAATCTGACCACTCTACTGTACGATCCTTAAGCACAGATGAAGCTCTGAGATTACTTCAAAAACTTGTTCCTACAGAAAATTCGCTGACTGGTGAAGGCATCTCCTTGGAGATCACTGAGTCAAGAAGATCAGAAATTGATGATGAAACACTCACAAAACCACTTTCTGCAGTTGAGGAGCCTGAAATCATGAAGATGCATAAAGAACATGCTCAGATTCTCCAGAGTGCCCTCCACTTGCCTGAAGAGCAAGAGATGGTCTTGACAAACTCAAATCACTCAGAACTTGGACTAGATCAGAATGTAGCCTGGGCAACATGTGTTAGCTTAAAGCCACAAGAACATGATGCTGAAAGTCTGAGCACATCTGAGACCGGTGAAGAGGAGAACCAGGATTCTATCCAGGACTGTATGGAAGCATCAGTCATCCAGGAAGCTTTTGAAGAGTCAGAGGAAAAAGAGGCGCTACCCAGGCTGAAGAAGAGTTTACAATCTTACATTTGTTCTTCTGAAGAAGCTCCTCCTCATTGGGATGTTATGGATGATGATGATGATGATGATGATCTGAGGAGGGTAAGATCAGAGCATGGTCCTTCTCTCCATTTTTATCTCCAGCTTCACTTTTTGCTCCTCCTAGTTTCTGGCACGAGGAAGACGTTTTAGTTTCTGTAGTTAGATGAATCAGCAGGATTTCTAACATCATGACGTCTGCATTTGAGAACCTGCTTCATAAAAATGCTCATGTTGGAGATTTCTAACCTTCTGAACTTCACACTGATGCATGATCAGATTATTTTTGTTTGCTGTATAAAATTATCTAGAGAAGAGATTCTGGAACCTGTGTGGTATAAAATATCTCCAGAGGGACTGATCGCTCCTGCACTGATGGTTGATGATGATTGTCTTATTTGCATGAATGTTCTGTGTGATGCTGCTGCATGTTCTCCTGAGAGCTGAGGTTCTGCTTTACTCCTGTTCTTCAGTCACATCCATCTAGTTAAACATCCTTCCAAAAATCCATTTCCATGTCAAGTGCAGAAACAGGAAGTGACATGACGGCATGTAGAAAACTGTCCTTTATTTTGATTTGTTCTTTATTTTAATGTGTTTTAATTGGATAATGTTCTGTGTCTTGATTGGTTATTGTCTTAACATTTTCTTTGGATAATGTTTTTACTTTGACTGGATATTGTTTTTTATTTTAATTGAATAATGTTTATTTTAATTTGTTGTTCTTTACTGTGATTGGCTTATGTTTACTTTGATTAGGTAAGATTCTCTACTCAGTGCTGATAGTTGAGAGAAGTCTGGGCATGGTTGGAGGTTGAGGAGGATCTCAGGGTGATGAAAATGGGTTTTGATCAGACTGGAGGTGACTGAACAGCGGTGTTTCATTTCTGTTTCTAATCATGAAGTGTTTGCTGTGGGCTGTGTTTCCTCAGGAAACTCACTGAGTTCAGCTTCTCCTTCCCCGATTGTGTGATGATGATGATGAGCTTTTCTTGAACCTGCTGCTTTGTGAAGAAGCTGTTTTTAATCACTTGGTGGAAGTTGGTCTTTTTGCTGATTTGGATCTCTCTTTTTTTTGTTTATTTGATTTAAATTGGTGTAAAGAGATGACCACTGTTTTTCCTTATTTACTTCTTCACTCCACCCCCCCCCCCCTCTCTGTTTGTATGTGTGAGATAATCAGGTCTGCCACCTGGTGGACATCTTCATTACAGCAGTGTCTCTGCGTGTTCCTGATTTCTGTGTTTATTAACAGGCTGATGGAGAAGCTGATGTTCCTCCACAGACTGAGGCTGAGGAACTGTACATGGAGAAACGGGGACCGCTGCACATTACACAGGTACCTTCTCAAGCCATTTAACCCTTAACGACTACTAACGATTTAATCCACTGGCTCTACAGTGTGTTGCATAAGTGCACAGTGTGTAGTATTATAGTCTGGAGATGAAATTGACTACATCAGGACTTTGTGATGAATCTACACAAAAAAATTCTATAATATTGAAGTCAGTGGAAAAAACAATGTAGTTATCAAAATTAATTTACAAATAAAATCCCTTAATTTAGTTCTGGTTCCATCTGGTGAGATGAAGAACCCAAACACTCCACACAGCTGGATGTTCCACACAAATGGACTTCATGGAAGAGTGATGATCTTTATGAAATCCTGAAGACTTCTCATATCTGACGACTGTTTGTCCTCAACACAAAGTGCTATGTTTAGCAGAAACCCAACACTGCTTATCACCCTGAGAACACCACCCCCCTTGTGAACCATGCTAGTGGTAGCATCATGTTGAGCGTTACTATTGGCCTCATGGTTGCTTAAATCATTCCCCTAACCCCTAACTCTACACCACTCCCCTCACCCCTTACCGATCTGTGCAGTTGTGTGTGTGTGTGTGTGTGTGTGTGTGTGTGTGTATTACCTGTGCAGGTGTGTGCTTAAGTGATGATGTGTATTACCTGTGCAGGTGAGTCAGGGGGCAGTGGTCAGACGGTGTGCATCGGCTGAGGACAGAACAGAAGGCCATGCACACTCTAGAGCGGTGAAGAGGACAGTGGTGAAGAGTGATGGGGATGAGACAGAGGTACATGTGATTGTTTACATCTGTCTTCATTCTGATTGGATAATTTTCTTTATTCTGATTGGATAACACTCTTTATTCTGATTGGCTGTGTCATCCAGGTGATGTTTAATGCGCAGTGTGAAGGTGGTGTGACGGTCAGTGAGACTGGAAAACATTTAGAAAAAAATGACATGGACACACAACTGGCCACCGCCCATGATGACATCACACAGGTGAGCTGTCAATGTAATCTCTTTTACCATTAACTTTAGCATCATGCTCACCCTGTTTCTCTCTTCCCCAGGGCGAGGATGAAGAACATGAGTTCTCTGAAGTGCACTTCACTGAAGGGTGCAGGATGGAGGAAGCAGATGTATAGGACATGACCTCTGATATCATAATGACGACATGACGATGACCTTCAGCATCACGTTGCTTCATTTAGAGGAATAATAATGAACCTTTCCTCTCTTTTTTCCTCTCCTATCTCTGCACTAAGAATGCTCAAGCAATCCCAGAATGCACCTCTCTCTCTCTCCTTACTTCCTGTTTTATAGGTCTTCCTGATTTGATGTTGTTTGTTTACGTCCTCTTCGTCCACCATGTTCATTTCATCATTTCTTTTTTCGTTGTGAGAAGACTATGTGTTTATTTATTTATTTATTTATTATTCAGAAATTTATTGGGGTGGAGTTAAAACAAAAGTCGAAGTTAAAGATGTGACAGCGGCGCTCCCTGATGATGTCATCGTTATAGAAGGAACCGAACGAGCAACACTCAGAAAAAAGGAACTAAACTGTTTGCTCACTAGCTCTTTATGATTAGCTACTCTAATGACAGCCTCTCACTGTAATGCTAGCCAGTTAGCATATTTATTACCTCATGGAGAAATTAGCTAGCTAGCTCTTTGGGATAAACTAATATTACTGGTTAGCTTATTGAAGCACACCCAAGCTAGCTTTAGTCAACAGTTAGCCAGGGTTTTATTGCTGAATTTAGCTTGATTAATATGATGCTAACATTGATGTAGTGACACAACGTCCTCACTGAGAAACTTTCAGGATGTTTGTCACTCATTTATCGTCACGGTAACCACCTCGCTATTACATTTGCATCATAACAATGCTGTGTGCTGTTATTTATGTAGCTAATCGTGTTCCTGTGTCTCACTTCAGTGACAGCATCACTCAGTGACATCATCATGCTAATCTGTATATAGTAACCACATTAACCACTGCAAGTGAAATTAGCATTAGCATGATTAGCACCAGTCATCTAATAATAACTTATTATATCCATGATATTTAAACTCACCTGTCTGTCTGACTGCTGTTCCTGTCTCACTCTATGTCTGTGTTTGTCGTAGTCTTATATCATTGCTTGTTGTATACTTCACACCCTGTTTTAATACTGCTTAAGACACGCTCTTGTCCACTTTCCCTTCACTACTCGGAAGTGTGCATCACTAACCAACATGTTAACTGCTAATAAAAATCTGCCATTTCGAAAAATGAAAATGAGACTGCAGGAAGGAATTCTGGGTAAGTTGTGCTGAAGTCTACTAGGGTAAGTGGTCTAGGGTAAGTCGTTTAGGGTAAGTGGACAAGGGGAAATGGACTAGGGGAAATGGTCTAGGGGAAATGGACTAGGTGAAGTGGACTAGGCAAAGTGGACTAGGCAAAGTGGTCTAGGGGAAGTGGTCTAGGGGAAATGGACTAGGGGAAGTGGACTAGGCAAAGTGGTCTAGGGGAAGTGGTCTAGGGGAAATGGACTAGGGGAAGTGGTCTAGGGAAAATGTGACAGTATTGTAACAGGGCGTAAATAGTTTGTTTTAAAAATGTAGCAAATATTAAACTGTGTTTATGACATCATAATCACTTATTTATTTGTTCCCTTAAGATCAATCAGTGTGTGTGTGTGTGTGTGTGTGTGTGTGAGAGTGAGTGAGTGAGTGTGTGTGTAAAAATTTAACCTGCTGCTGTGTTTCACTGTGATTCTCATTAACACCTGATTATTAGAATTCTAATATAAATTCTATAAACAGCATGTTCTAGTTTATTATAGAGCATTAATCACTGTACATTGTGTGTGTGTGTGTGTGTGTGTGTGTGTGTGTGTGTGTGTGTGTGCAGCTGAAATTAAAACGTTTATTAAAGCACTCATCTGATTTCTGTTTCTTAAAAAACCCGGAGACAAAATGCAACAAATACAGACAGACAGGTTTCCCTCTCAAAGACAGTCAGACAGACAGGTTTCCGTCTCGCAGACAGTCAGGTTTTCCTCTCACAGACAGTCAGACAGACAGGTTTTCCCTTCACAGAGTCAGACAGACAGATTTTCCCCTCGCAGACAGACAGACAGATTTTCCCCTCACAGACAGACAGACAGGTTTCCCTCTCACAGACAGTCAGACAGACAGGTTTTCCTCTCACAGTCAGACAGACAGGTTTTCCCTTCACAGAGTCAGACAGACAGATTTTCCCCTCACAGACAGACAGACAGGTTTCCCTCTCACAGACAGTCAGACAGACAAGTTTTCCCCTCACAGACAGACAGACAGGTTTTCCTCTCACAGTCAGTCAGACAAACAGATTTTCCCCTCACAGACAGACAGACAGGTTTCCCTCTCACAGACAGTCAGACAGACAGGTTTTCCCCTCACAGACAGACAAACAGGTTTTCCCCTCACAGACAGTCAGACAGACAGGTTTCCTGTCACAGACAGTCAGACAGACAGGTTTCCTCTCACAGACAGTCAGACAGACAGGTTTTCCCCTCACAGACAGACAAACAGGTTTTCCCCTCTCAGACAGACAGGTTTCCTGTCACAGACAGTCAGACAGACAGGTTTCCTGTCACAGACAGTCAGACAGACAGGTTTCCTCTCACAGACAGTCAGACAGACAGGTTTCCTGTCACAGACAGTCAGACAGACAGGTTTCCTGTCACAGACAGTCAGACAGACAGGTTTCCTGTCACAGACAGTCAGACAGACAGGTTTCCTCTCACAGACAGTCAGACAGACAGGTTTCCTCTCACAGACAGAGGCGAGTTGATTCACATCAGAACTTTATTATTGTAGTTTTATTTAAATGTTAAATCACTAAACGTCGTCATGGTGATAAATGAACCTTTCCGTACCTATGGTGCGGTTTCAGCAGAGCAATTAATAACAACAACAACAATAATAAAAATAATAATAATCATAATAATAATGATAAAGTGATGATTGGCAAAGTCGAGCAGTGATGAGGTTTCTCCTGGAGGAAGACCGTTCTGTTATGACATCACTGATGACATCACCACCTAAACAATTAAACCCGGGCCATGTGCCAGCGTCCCACAATAACCAATCGGCTTTAATCACACTTTATACCTCATTATATTAAACACTACATGAACACAGTGATGTCATTAACAACCCTGAATAAATAAATAAATATATTAATAAAGAAATAAGTAAATAAATACCTATAATGCACGGCAGGAAGTACACAAGAAAAAGGAAGCTGTTAAAAATACAAATAAAAGATCTTTATAAGAATAAATAAACATGAGGAGAAATGTAAATTAATATAAATACAGCCATGAGTAGCAATCACCGGGGTCCAAGCATTGATCCACAGATGGACCCCAGTTCGTCATTTCTGTCTTTTGGATGATTTAATTTTAAAAAAATTTTTTATCAGTGATGACTACAGAGCCACGCCTCCAATATCAAGCCTACATGATCTGTAGAAGTTATAAACCAAATACAGCGTAGATAACAATAACTCACAATTAAAGTGGGTGGAGCCAAATGGTCAAAATCCTGCTCTATAGCACCACCATCAAGGTGATGTGTGGATCGGATCGGATCGGATCGGACATGTCGCCGTCCTGCTACATTTCTACACTTTACAGTTTTACTCCTCACTGTGCTTCAACACGTAAAAAGAAAAATACTACAATACTATTGCTAATAACAACACTAACAACAACACTAACAACAACAACCCTAAAACAACAACAACAACAACAACAACAACAATAATAATAATAATAATAATAATAATAATAATAATAAGAGGAAGAAGAATTCAAAAATGTGCTTGGACCCATAAACATTAATATTATATATGAATAAACATTAGTTAACATGAATATTAATGAGGTCTATAATAATCTGCATGCACAGCTCATGTGCTCTTTATGCTACATTCT
>CM042535.1:39280800-39300800 GCA_023630585.1 Cranoglanis bouderius | reverse complement strand
CTGAGACCCACTTAACATCCACCTAACATCTAGGGTTAGGGTGTGTGTGTGTGTGTGTGTGTGTGTGTGTGTGTGTGTGTGTGTGTGTTACCTGGCATCAGCCTCGCTGTAGTACTCTCTCGCTACAATGTCTTCAAACAGCTCTCCGCCTGTGACCCTGGGGTCAAAGTTCAAATCACATATACAGCACACATTACCCATAATCCTGTGTGACTTCTAATTATAGAGAGCAAATCTCTCTCTCGCCCGCTCCCTCACACACACACACACACACACACACACACACACACACACACACACACACACAGTATGTTAGTGATACTCACAAATCAAACACAAGGTAATGGAAGCCCTCCTCAGATATACTGTCATGGAGACGAACTGCAGGGCACAGAACACAGACAGCTCAGAGAGAGACAGACAGCTCAGAGAGAGAGAGACAGATAGTCAGACAGACAGGTACCTATATTGGGGTGTTTTAACAGTCTGCAGATTCGAGCTTCTCGCTCCAGTTTCTGATGATCTGAAAGAGAGAAAAAAAACAAACAGTAAATATATCAGTGACTATTACACACTGACACACACTCCCCAACCTCCTCACTGTGTGTGTGTGTGTGTGTGTGTGTGTGTGTGTGTGTGTGTGTGTGTGTGAGAGAGAGAGAGAGAGATCTGTAGTCTCTAATTAAAAGTGCCCTAGTTAGTTAAAGTTCAGCCTCTGGAATGACACAAAGTTAAATCACACAAACACACACACACACACACACACACACTCAAACACACACACACACACACCTTGAGATAATAATTATAGGCTGTGTATATTTTTAGCTTTGGTCTATATCATTATCTCTCTCTCTCTCTCTCTCTGAAGGTCACAGTGATAACAAATTGTTTATTTTTAAGGGATAGAAGCTAAATTGTTCAGCCTGATGGCAAAAAGGCCACTAGCAAAAACCACACACACACACACACACACACACACACGCACACACACACGCACACGCACACGCACACACACACGCATACACACACGCATACACACACACACCACAAACACATACCCCTGGCAGAGAGCTTTTTGGTGTTGATGATTTTAGCTGCATATTCCTGGCCTGACGAGATCTTCACACACCGCCTCACCACGGAGAACGCTCCTCTGAGAGAGAGAGGGAGAGAGAGAGAGAGAGAGAGAGAGAGACAGAGACAGACAGACAGACATTCAGAGAGAGACAGACAGACAGACAGAGAGAGAGACAGACAGACAGAGAGAGAGACAGACAGACAGACAGATGATGTATACATGTATATGATGCACATTTACATAGTGGCCGGTCCCTCAGTCACCTCACACCAATAGAGTGTGTGTGTGTGTGTGTGTGTGTGTGTGTGAGCTGCTCTCATTAACAATCTCGTCACGTGCATTTCCCAACATGCTTTGCTACTCTGGGAGGTCAGAAAGACATGTAGCTGCCGCGCGCTTTTTCCCCGGTGTGCGTGTGTGTGTGTGCGCGCGCTCTTGCGCCTGCTGTCGCATTGCCAGTGTTTCTGCGTTTCCCCAGTCCCACCTCCGTCCCTGCAGCACACACACACACACACACAGCCTGCAGCAGTCTCCTCTCCTCCTCCATTCCATGTATATTTATTCGCGCGCTCCCCTTCACTTCATCATATAAATGAAACGCACAAAAAGGCGCGCGTACATGTATGCTCATGTATGAGCGCACACACACACACACACACTTACTTCCCGAGCTCCTCGTAGAGCTGGTACTCGTCGGTGAAGCGCGTGCAGACGGTCAGCGCCATGGTGCAGCGCGAGATGAGGAGGAGGTACGCGCACAGTCAGCGCAGTTCGGGAGCGAGCGAGAGGACGCGCGCTGATGCTGCGGCCGTGCACGCGCAGTGGATTAAAAGGCTAGAGTGTCGCGCGCGGATCAGAGCATCAGCTGGGGATTTTTAAAAAAAGCGACAAAAGAAAAAGAAAAGAAGAATAAACGTTCCGTTCTCTCATCAACTCATCAGCGCGCGCACGGATGCTGCCATCACCGAACGGAAACAGCCGAGAGACGCTTCAGCAGTACGTCACGCCTCCTTAACCACGCCCCCTCCGTTCATTGTCATACACTTACATATTAGAGCCCTAGATAGGGGACAGAGTGTGCACTATTGACGCCACTGCGTCACCGGAAATAACCCCAGGTGTACCGTTAGGGAAGGGGCAGGGGGAAGAGGAGGGGGATTTGTAACGGGACTGTGCAGATCACTCGTACAGCGGACGCTCCACATGTACAGATGAACAAACGTCTGTAATCACTCATATGGTGAAGTTTTCTGTGAGGAGAAATGTGTTTATGTAACATTTATGGAAGGAGTCTCCAGTGTCAGCGCTTTGTAACAGTCAGAGGTAAAGCTGTTACTTCCCACATCTTCAGGACAGAGGCGTCTACGCTTCTTTGCGGTTTCTCGGTGACGTGGCAAGCTGCGATTTTTTCAAAAACTTATTAACAGGAACTAACGTTTCACTGACGTTCCACAAGATTAAATGTAACTATAAATGGATAAAAAGTCTGATGTGTCGTTCTTTAATAAAAAAAAAACAAAAACAAACAAACAACGTAATTGTTGGTAAAGTGCTTCAGGGTGGTAACAGTAACTCTGCTTCATCACTCCTTTGACACACACACAGACACACACACACACACACACACACAGCTGAGACAGGATACACGTGTAGATGTATCCTCTCCCAGCTGTATGTCGCTTTGGATAAGAGCCTCAACCAAATGAGGTAAATGTAAACTTCTGAGTGTATAATGATATTGTATGTATTTACATTTAATAAAACACATGTAATTTCACTACTGAACATGACTTTTCCTTATTAGGGTGTTAATAAGGTCAGTGAGGCGTCGTTTTAGTTTAATATATATATATATTTTTTAATCTTTGCGAATTTCAGTAATTTAAATCTGTACCATATCTGCCTCTGGACACTAGATGGCGCGCGTGTGTAAAACAAAAGTTTACTCATGCGCAGTGTTATATCGGCGGCAGACGCGGAGATCTCGGGTGTTTAAAGGTGCGCATGCGCAGAACACAATCGCGTATTCTCAGACAGGTTACATAGATTTTTAGCTATATAGTTAATAAAATAAAAACATAATAAAACAGCAGAGCTTTAAAAACGCGCCTTGATTATAATAAACATTTGTAAAGACTACATCTGACTGTGTATTCACTGCGCTGTACTGAAGGTAATGTCGACTGTTATTAAAATGATCTGCTCTCTGTTTGTTTAAGATAACTGTTGCTAACGTAGCGTAGCATCACTGTACGCTTTGTGCAGCACTCTGGCTGTTAGCTTTAGCAGCTAATGCTAACGGATTGTGTAGCTAATGTAGATGAGCAGAGATGTTTACAGTAATTAAAGTACTGAATGTACAGAAATACTGCATTTATCCACGGCGTCTCCATTCTTTTAGCATGTTTAATGCGCTTAGCAGAGTTAGCAAATGCTAATACGGTGTGTTTATGTTTATCTGTGGATTTGATTAAGACTGAAAGTGATTATTATTTACAGTATTGTAGGGTTAGCACTAATGCTAACTGTAGATGATGAATAAATAACAGTGTAGTTAGTTTTGTGTGTATGATTGTGAGGTAATGTGTGCATGATATTTATCTGTCCATTAGGATTTTTCATGTTTGTCAGTATCCTTTCAGGGCACCAAAACATGACGTCATAAAAATACCAAATACGAAGTATCAATGTGTTTAAATTTTACTGAACATTATTGCAGATATGCTCTGTCTGTCTCTCTCTCTGTCTGTCTCTCTCTCTGTCTGTCTCTCTCTGTCTGTCTCTCTCTCTGTCTGTCTCTCTCTCTCTGTCTGTCTCTCTCTCTGTCTGTCTCTCTGTCTGTCTGTTTCTCTGTCTGTCTCTCGCTCTCTCTGTCTGTCTGTCTCTCTCTCTCTCTGTCTGTCTCTTTGTCTGTCTGTTTCTCTGTCTGTCTCTCTCTCTCTGTTCTGTTTTTCTGTCTGTGTCTCTCTCTGTCTGTCTGTCTCTGATTTTTGCAATCAATAAAACATTCTGTGGTTTATTGTTCATTAAATTCTGTAGATTCCGTACCTGTTCAGAAGATTCAGTAGATTCCATACCTGTTCAGTAGATTCCGTACCTGTTCAGTAGATTCTGTAGATTCCGTACCTGTTCAGTAGCTTACGTACCTGCTCAGTAGATTCCGTACCTGTTGAGTAGATTCCGTACCTGTTGAGTAGATTCCGTACCTGTTGAGTAGATTCTGTAGCTTCCGTACCTGTTCAGTAGCTTCCGTACCTGTTCAGTAGCTTCCGTACCTGTTCAGTAGCTTACGTACCTGTTCAGTAGATTCCGTACCTGTTGAGTAGATTCCGTACCTGTTCAGAAGATTCAGTAGATTATGTACCTGTTCAGTAGATTCCGTACCTGTTCAGTAGATTCTGTAGATTCCGTACCTGTTCAGTAGATTCTGTAGATTCTGTACCTGTTCAGTAGATTCTGTAGATTCTGTACCTGTTCAGTAGATTCCGTACCTGTTCAGTAGATTCTGTAGATTCCGTACCTGTTGAGTAGATTCTGTAGATTCTGTACCTGTTCAGTAGATTCCGTACCTGTTCAGTAGATTCTGTAGATTCTGTACCTGTTCAGTAGATTCTGTAGATTCCGTACCTGTTCAGTAGATTCTGTAGATTCTGTACCTGTTCAGTAGATTCCGTACCTGTTCAGTAGATTCCGTACCTGTTCAGTGGATTGCGTACCTGTTGAGTAGATTCTGTAGATTCAGTACCTGTTCAGTAGATTCTGTAGATTCCGTACCTGTTCAGTGGATTCCGTACCTGTTCAGTAGATTCCGTACCTGTTCAGTAGATTCTGTAGATTCCGTACCTGTTGAGTAGATTCTGTACCTGTTCAGTAGATTCCGTACCTGTTCTGTAGATTCCGTACCTGTTGAGTAGATTCTGTAGATTCTGTACCTGTTCAGTAGATTCTGTAGATTCTGTACCTGTTGAGTAGATTCTGTAGATTCTGTACCTGTTCAGTAGATTCTGTAGATTCCGTACCTGTTCAGTAGATTCTGTACCTGTTCAGTAGATTCCGTACCTGTTCAGTAGATTCCGTACCTGTTCAGTAGATTCCGTACCTGTTCAGTAGATTCCGTACCTGTTCAGTGGATTGCGTACCTGTTGAGTAGATTCTGTAGATTCAGTACCTGTTCAGTAGATTCTGTAGATTCTGTACCTGTTCAGTGGGTTCCGTACCTGTTGAGTAGATTCTGTAGATTTCATACCTGTTGAGTAGATTCCGTACCTGTTCAGTAGATTCTGTACCTGTTCAGTAGATTCTGTATATTCCTAACCTGTTCAGTAGATTCCTAACCTGTTCGGTTTATTCCTAAACTGTTCAGTAGATTCCGTACCTGTTGAGTGGATTCTGTAGATTCTGTACCTGTTGAGTAGATTCCATACCTGTTCAGTAGATCCCGTACCTGTTGAGTAGATTCTGTAGATTGCGTACCTGTTGAATAGATTCTGTGCCTGTTCGGTAGAATCTGTAGATACCGTACCTGTTGAGTAGATTCTGTAGATTCCGTACCTGTTCAGTAGATTCCGTACCTGTTCGGTAGATTCTGTAGATTCCGTACCTGTTGAGTAGATTCTGTAGATTCCGTACCTGTTCAGTGGATTCCGTACCTGTTCAGTAGATTCCGTACCTGTTCAGTAGATTCCGTACCTGTTGAGTAGATTCTGTAGATTTCGTACCTGTTGAGTGGATTCCGTACCTGTTCAGTAGATTCCGTACCTGTTCGGTAGATTCAGTAGATTCCGTACCTGTTCGGTAGATTCTGTAGATTCCGTACCTGTTCGGTAGATTCCGTAGATTCCGTACCTGTTCGGTAGATTCCGTAGATTCCGTACCTGTTCGGTAGATTCCATAGATTCCATACCTGTTCAGTAGTTCAGTAGTTGTTGTCGGGGGGTGGGGGAAATATATAGTGAAATGTATATCACTATATAATATATCATATATATATATATATATATATATATATAATTTTATGTGTTTAAATTAAATTAAAAGCTAAATATAAAAAATTAAATGAGGCTCAGACATCTGTTTCATAACAAGACGTGCGTGTTTATTTTAGCACCAGTTGCATCTGATATTATTATTACACTTTTATACAAACGTTGTACTTTGTACTTGTAATAGTGCCCCCTCAAGCAGAAACATTAACGTGACATGTGATGTGACACTACTGCAGGTGGCAAACTACCATCGCGGTGGTGTGGTTGTCATGGCCACCATCACAGCCCTAAGTAGATTTCATACCTGTTCAGTAGATTCCATAAGTAAGTTTTAATTTAAACGTATTTAAATAAATAATTTTAGTTGTTAAAAGGTCACGTCCATATATCGTGCGATAAGTTGATATAGTAATTGTTTTTTAAAGGTATTTATTCAGTGGACTCAGATAGTGTGTGTGTGTGTGTGTGTGTGTGTGTGTGTGTGTGTGTGTGTGTGTGTTCACATGAAAGTGGCATCACATGGCCAAACACAAGGCCACTTTTGTTTCTACACCAGACTGACCACACACACACACACACACACTTCAGATGGATAAGTACAAGGGAGAGAGAGAGACAGAGCGGGAGAGAGATATGGAAGGGTCTCAGACAGTGAGAGATGTTAGATACAGACAGATTTTCAGTTCTGGTGGGAGGTGTCTGGGGAACTGACAACTTTCTGTGTGTGTGTGTGTAGGGAATGAGGGATGACGTCGGTGGTGTTGGTAGACAGCGGAGGAGCCGTGCTGGAGTACATCACTGCAGTGGAGGATCTACATCAGGTACACACACATACACACACATACACACACACCCACACACACAAACTTTTCTGATGAACATATCTACACACTGGCCTGTCCAGACTGATCTCTCTCTCTCTCTCTCTGTCTGTGTAACAGGAAGAGGGTGTGTGTGAGGTCGAGGGAGTGTGTGAAGGTGTGTGTGAGGTGGAGGATGTGTGTGAGGATGTGTGTGAGGTAGAGGGAGTGTGTGATCAGGAAGAAGACGAGGAGTGCTCACCTGCACAGGTGTTTGTGTACGATGAGAACACGGAGCTGATGCAGGGCGTCGCTGAGGAACAGGAAGTGGAGACAGAAGTAGTGGAAACAGGTAACGCACACACACACTGACACTGCCCCCATGTGGCTGTCTGCTGAACTGCAGCACTGATCGGTCTCGCTGCGTCCCCCTACTGTCTCGCTGCGTCCCCATACTGTCTCGCTGCGTCCCCCTACTGTCTCGCTGCGTCCCCCTACTGTCTCGCTGCATCCCCGTACTGTCTCGCTGCGTCCCCCTACTGTCTCTCTGCGGCCCCCTACTGTCTCTCTGCGGCCCCGTACTGTCTCGCTGCGGCCCCGTACTGTCTCGCTGCGTCCCCCTACTGTCTCTCTGCGTCCCCCTACTGTCTCTCTGCGGCCCCCTTCTGTCTCTCTGCGTCCCCCTACTGTCTCTCTGCGGCCCCGTACTGCCCCGTACTGTCTCTCTGCGGCCCCCTACTGTCTCTCTGCGTCCCCGTACTGTCTCTCTGCGTCCCCGTACTGTCTCTCTGCGGCCCCCTACTGTCTCGCTGCGTCCCCGTACTGTCTCTCTGCGGCCCCCTTCTGCCTCCCTGCCTCCCCCAACTGTCTCTCTGCGGCCCCGTCCTGCCCCCTCCTGTCCCTCTGCGGCCCCCTTCTGTCTCTCTGCGGCCCCCTACTGTCTCTCTGCGTCCCCGTACTGTCTCTCTGCGTCCCCGTACTGTCTCTCTGCGTCCCCCTACTGTCTCTCTGCGTCCCCCTACTGTCTCTCTGCGTCCCCGTACTGTCTCTCTGCGTCCCCCTACTGTCTCTCTGCGGCCCCCTACTGTCTCTCTGCGGCCCCCTTCTGTCTCTCTGCGTCCCCGTACTGTCTCTCTGCGTCCCCGTACTGCCCCGTACTGTCTCTCTGCGGCCCCCTACTGTCTCTCTGCGGCCCCCTACTCTCTCTCTGCGTCCCCCTCCTGTCTCTCTGCGGCCCCCTACTGTCTCGCTGCGTCCTCGTACTGTCTCTCTGCGGCCCCCTTCTGTCTCTCTGCGTCCCCCTACTGTCTCTCTGCGTCCCCGTACTGCCCCGTACTGTCTCTCTGCGGCCCCCTTCTGTCTCTCTGCGGCCCCCTTCTGTCTCTCTGCGGCCCCCTACTGTCTCTCTGCGTCCCCGTCCTGTCTCTCTGCGTCCCCCTACTGTCTCTCTGCGTCCCCGTACTGTCTCTCTGCGTCCCCCTACTGTCTCTCTGCGTCCCCCTACTGTCTCTCTGCGGCCCCCTACTGTCTCTCTGTGGCCCCCTACTGTCTCTCTGCGGCCCCCTACTGTCTCTCTGCGGCCCCCTACTATCTCTCTGCGGCCCCCTTCTGTCTCTCTGCGGCCCCCTACTGTCTCTCTGCGTCCCCGTACTGTCTCTCTGCGTCCCCGTACTGTCTCTCTGCGTCCCCGTACTGTCTCTCTGCGTCCCCGTACTGTCTCTCTGCGGCCCCCTACTGTCTCTCTGCGGCCCCCTACTGTCTCTCTGCGGCCCCGTACTGTCTCTCTGCGGCCCCCTACTGTCTCTCTGCGGCCCCCTACTGTCTCTCTGTGGCCCCCTACTGTCTCTCTGTGGCCCCGTACTGTCTCGCTGCGGCCCCCTACTGTCTCTCTGCGTCCCCCTACTGTCTCTCTGCGTCCCCGTACTGCCCCGTACTGTCTCTCTGCGGCCCCCTACTGTCTCTCTGCGTCCCCGTACTGTCTCTCTGCGGCCCCGTACTGTCTCTCTGCGGCCCCGTACTGTCTCTCTGCTGTTCTGTACTGTAATGTATGTTTGCTTCAAACAGTAGATTTGAGCTGAATCTCGAAGCTTTCTACTTCTTCTATAAGTACACTACATAGGGTATTATATAATACAATTTATACACACTGTGTAGTGCACTTTATTCTTTATTCAAGCCTTTTGGAATTCAATCACACGCACAGTCTGGGAGGGAAATGGTTTTCAGATAATGCACAGATAAAATACAGATATTAAACTTACTCTAGTAATAATTTATCAACGTCTACAAAATATAATAAAGTTAAACAGAGTGAGGAGATTAGAAATCAAACCCATTACAGCTCGTTACCAGTCACAGGGATGTGGAGTGAGGGGAGTTCAGTAATCCACAGCCAGACCATACAGTCCACCTTGTTAATTGCTCCCGGGGTGCCAATATTTATGGTTGCTGTTTTTGACCCTTACAGTGACGCAGGAAACACCTGAGCGCTCCACTTTTCTGTGTTTCAGCTAAAGCAGTGGTCAGAACAAAAACAAATAAAACTGACCTGGAGCCTCGATAGACTCCAGGCTCCCCGCAGCTCTGTGTAGGAAAAACTGTACAGAAAATGGATGGATGGAAGTTTTTTTTCTCTCTGCCTGCTAGGAGTTTCTTGTTAGCAACGTTAGCACCATGTGCTGAAATACAGCCCTGCAGTATGACCTCAGAACACAATCACTACCCTCAGTAATTCAGTCAGTCAAACATTAACAAAAAATGATGTGTAAAACCTTACCTTCAGGCTGAATCAGTGAGTTTATACCACCATATAATATCCACTAAGGTGCTTCACATCTTTTATTCCTCTCTGATTTGTGGGTGATGGAGATCTGACTGAAACTGGGCTCACCAAAATATACACTTAAAAATAACTTGTGCATAAATATCACCAATGTCAACACTTTTACTAATTGTTTTGCTAATTGAAAATGGAACATAGGCATATTTTTTGAAATTGTCACAGAATTTGTCTGAACGTCTGGAAGCACTGGTTTTATAGTTTAGTAAAATTATAAACGTTTTATTAATGACCTCGTATTAAAGTGAAACCAGTATTTTTAGTCACATTGCGTGGACTTTGCCTGCTTTTCTGCATTAACACTCAATTTTTAACATCTTTTCTTTATCAGTGTCCTCAGATTTAACATAAAAATATCATAGTAAAGAAAGCCACACACTGTTAATAAAAATATTCATTTAAATCAGAAATCAGTTTTAGTGGCCGCTTTTAGACAATCCCTCACATTATTAACTTTATTCTGAGGTAAATTTTCTGTAGCTGACAATTTGATAAATCCGTCAGTTAGTGAAATGTATATCTTGTATATGTTATGGATAAGCTGCGTGTTTGATAAAAGTCTGTAAATTAGACTGAAATAATGAAGTAAATAAATTAATTCTGAGGTAAATTCTTCGTATAGTACGGAGGCGCGCGGTGCGGAAGGATCTGCGGCGGTGCTTCGGCGCTTTTAGCGGCGGAGTGATCTCTCTTATTCGAGCGCTTAGCATGCGAGTCAATGGCGTTGTTTTTTCTTCTCACCTACATTCCGACCAGTTACGCCTTCCTGTTCTGTGATTGGCCGGCAGCTCGTGAATGTGAGCTGCTGGCCAATCCCAGCACAGGAGGGCTGGGCTATCGTCAGGCGCGGGAGGCGGGAACTGCCGGAGTGCGGGTGGGAAAGAAAGAAAATAACGCGAGTCAATGTGTATAAACGTGAAGCTAAACATGGCGACGTCGCTTCATGAGGGAGCCGCTAACCAGTTGGATTTACTCATCCGTGCAGGTAACGCGAGCACAATTCTCAAAAACCAGCTTTGACACTCGGGGTAATGTGTGTGATTGTGTGTTTTTGTGAAGTTGTTGGTTCCCGGTGCAGTTGTGAAGTTAGCGGAGGGCATACTGCAGGAAGTGGATCACCTTGGTTAGGTTCGGCTCGGTTCGGTGTGTAGAACCTTTATGGCGGCTGCCATTATAATATTCCGATGTGCGTTTTAAAAATGCATTTGTTTATTTTGCAGGTGTTTGAAAAGTGTGTAGATGTGGCGTAACGGTGTGTTTGTTGATAGTGGTGTAAAAATAACGGGCTTGGAGGCGAAACCAGGAAGTGTGAGCGCGCGTGAGGCCGAATCCCAAACGGCTGCTCAGTCCTCACACACGCGTCCTACGTAGTGTGTGACGCAGTGACGCACGTCCCCTATGTAGTGTCCTATGTGTTGAGTACTGATGGATTTGGGATGTGGCGCGTGTTGTGTCGCCTCCGTCTGTGCCACGCTGTCTCACACAGGAAGAACACACACTGGGCTTTTAATTTCAGCCCGTTTAAGGAGCGTGTGATTATAAAACGTTATAACTGGTTTATAGCGCGGTGTTCACAGGGCTGCGGTGGTGTTATTCACTCTCCCCCACCCCGCCGGCCCGTTATCTATCCCGACCAACACCAGCGTCCTGTTTTTACTCGTTACCCCCCCAACCCCCCATGTTTAATATTTTCAGAACTTTAAACCGTTGTGTTTAAATCGATCAAAACTTAACAGTTTATTACATTTTTTTTCACTGAAATCCGATTAATTATCCCAGAAATATATCGATGGCGGAAGCGTCGCTATTCCACCGGGGGCGGGGCTAACCTTCTGATTGACGCCCAATTCTGTTCAATAGGAACGCGCGACGCTTTCGAAATTCTCAGCACGGCCACTCTCGGCAACTCGCCCTTCATGCGTCATTCTGAAAACCGTCCAATCAGAGCGGGGGGCGGGGCACGATAGGCAGGAAGCGAAGTGGAGGGAAAGCGTGTAAACAGGGAAGTGGAGCGGAGCGCTGCTATTCTGAGACACACACACACACACACACACACACACACACAGGATGTCTCTCAAACCAATCTGTGCGCCCTTAAACGTGCACTACAGATCTGAAGTGTGTGTAAGTTGGGGGGGGGGGGGATTGACAGTTAATTTGGTGTGTGGATAAACACACGTGTGTGTGTGTGTGCGCGTGCTGGTGTAGATCCTTTAAACTCCCCCATTGTGATGATCCTGTCAGCGTGTAACTACTCAAGTTCACTGGAGCTGACGTATACCTGTGTGTGTGTGTGTGTGTGTGTGTGTGTGTGTGTGTGTGTGTGATGCCTAAAGATAGCCTCTGTAAGCATGGAAGGCACTCATGTCCAAACATGGGCAGTGCAGGAGTGTGTGTGAGGAGGAGTGGATGGACAGGGGCAGGTGAGGGGTTGTGTGTGTGTGTGTGTGTGTGTGTGTGTGTGTGTGTGTGTGGGTGTGAGTGGTGGGGGTGGTGGTGGTCTTGAGCTGTGGGTCATCATATGATAAAATAGGACAGGTGATGTAGGTGAAGTTGTATATGATTAGTGTGTAGTGTACGTTATCCTCAGCTGGAGCAGCAGCTCTGTGCCCAACCTGTTTTATTTGGAGAAGGGAATTATGGGATTGAGGAAGCAGCAGCCATCATCCTGCAGTCTGAACAGGACACACACACACACACACACACATCCGCACGCACACACATGCACACATGCAAGATACTGCATACTTAGGTACTACACAGTAGATAAAAGCAGTCCAGAGGGGGAGTGTGTCTGAATTCTCAGTAGAGATACCCGGATGCCGTACTGCTTCCGGTGAGATTTTGCAGCGTGCAACCGATGGACACTACGTGAGTTAAACAATCCCATAATGCAACGGGACGGGACTGGAGTGTACGAGATCAGAAAAAAAATGGCGGAAGGCAGTGTGGGCACTTTTTAAGTATTAAATCTCGGTTAAACAGGTCTTGTTTAACGGTACCCGAATAAACTGTTAACTTGTTTAAGATTGTTGTGTGTATGATGATGTGGAAGGTCACATGACGATGCTAACATGGCGGATGTAGCATGTCTGGGATTGTGCCGTGCGGTGGGTACCGGATCAGTACGTACTGTAACAGTACACCATATCAGACGCAGGACGCTGTCTCTGAACCTTAACTGTGTTGTAGAACATTTACAACACCTGCGTATATTCAGTTACACATTAATGATACAGGCTTATTTCGTAGTTCTGTTAACCTTGTGTGTGTGTGTGTGTGTGTGTGTGTGTGTGTGTGTGTGTGTGTGTTCCAGTGGAGGCATCAGTACATGGAGGCTCCGGTGTTCACTGCACTGATAAAACAATTGAAGCAGCAGAAGCTCTTTTACACATGGACTCACCATCCAGCTTACGGGGAGACCGCAGTCCAGGTACACACACACTCGCGCGCACACACACACACTCGCGCGCACACACACACACTCGCGCGCACACACACACACTCGCGCGCACACACACACACTCGCGCACACACTCGCGCACACACTCGCGCACACGCACACACTCGCGCACACGCACACACTCGCGCGCACACACACTCGTGCGCACACACTCGTGCACACACACACTCGCGCACACACACACTCACGCACACGCACACACGCACACACACACTCGCGCGCACACACACACACACACATACACACACACATACATACACACACACATACATACATACACACACACATATACATACACACACACATATACATACACACACACACATACACACACACACACACACACACATATACACACACACACACATATACACACACACACACATATATACACACACATACACACACACACAGACAAACTCTCGTGCACACACAAATATGTGCTGTTTGTACAGGATTAGTTTTCGGGACATGTGTGTGTTCAGTAATGTCTCAGGTGGGCTTTTGTGCTGAATCCCATTCCATACTCAGGATGCAGTGTGTGTGTGTGTGTGTGTGTGTGTGTGTAGAGGTGTTTGTCCCTCCATGCGTGTCCACTCCGGAGTTCCTGCACGCCGCCATGCGTCCTGATGTTGTCACAGAAACAGTGGTGGAGGTCAGCACGGAGGAGGCAGAGCCTATGGAGGTGGTGACCTTAATCAAAGAACCAAGAGGGATAGAGAGAGATGGGCGGAAGAAGAAAAGTAAGAACACACACACACACACACACACACACACAGAGTGATGTAATTACTGCCCCCTGCTGGTCATGTCCTCAATCACATGACTGATTGAGATTTCACTTGTACACCAATACCACATCATTTGCATATAAATCTCAGCTCAGGTGTGTGTGATGCTCAGCCCCGCCCACATTGCTATACCTTCTGTGGTCATGCACAGAGACGAGGTTGTGTCCTGTCACTGCCAGTGTAAACACAGCATAACATTTTATTTACTGGTGTGATGTCTGTATATAAGAGCTGTGTGTGTTTTTTTTGTAGCTGGGAGGAAGCCCAATAAGCCCCACCCCATCCCCAATGGCTCTCCAGATTTAGGCATCAAGAAGAAGTCAAGAGAGGGCAAAGGTCAGGCTGTGTGTTTCTGTGTATGAATGATTGTGACAAGCGTATATGATAATTGTGTGTGTTTATGATAATGGTCTGTGTGTGTGTGTGTGTGTGTGTGTGTGTGTACACATTCACTGTCCACTTTAATAGGAACACCAGCTCATATGCAGTTATCCTAGCATTGAATCACGTGGCACAGCAATGCTCACAACGAACATCAGAATGAAGAAAAAGTCTGATCTGCCACATGATTGGCTGATTGGATAACTGCATAAATGAAATATTAAAGTGGGCGGTGAGTGTATATGATATTGGGGATTGTGTGGATGATGATGATGATGATGATTGTATGTGTGTGCTGTAGGCAGTACGTACCTGTGGGAGTTTCTGTTGGACCTGCTGCAGGATAAGAACACCTGTCCCAGGTACATTAAATGGACTCAGCGGGAGAAAGGCATCTTCAAGCTGGTGGACTCTAAAGCTGTGTCCAAGCTGTGGGGCAAACACAAGAACAAACCCGACATGAACTACGAGACCATGGGACGTGCCCTCAGGTGAACATACACCTGCACTTCTGCTCAGGTTGGAGCAGAGGAACTCTGGGCTTTAACTCTGGGCAGCTTTCTTTTGATGTTCATTTTATATTCTTTTAAAGCTGTGTGATAAAATGCCATAAAACGGGACGGTGTGACGCCACTATAATCAGTGCTTCCTAAATCTTGGCTTTTCTGTAGAGGTCACGCTGTGACGTGTCGATCTTCTATTGAACACAGGCTCTAAAAGTTCAGCAGCAGCGAATAGGGGTTAAGGGTTCAGGCCCAGGGTGTAGGGCGTAAGGGTTCCAGAGAAGGGCATAGGTCCTGCAGGTTCAAACCTAGGTAGGGGTTGATGACTAGGGCATAGGGGTTGATTATTAGGGCTTAGGGATTGATGACCAGGGCGGAGGTGTTAAGGTCATAGGAGTTGATGACCAGGCCATAGGGGTTGATGACTATGGTGTAGGAGTTGATTACTAGGGTGTGGGGATTGATGACTAGGGCATAGGGGTTGATGACTAGGGCATAGGGGTTGATGACTAGGGCTTAAGGGTTAAGGGTGTAGGGGATGATCACTAAGGCGTAGGGGTTGAGGTGGTAAGGGTTGAGATGAGGCAGCACCTGCTTCTCCAATATTGCTTAATAAGGAAGGAGAAAATAAAGGATTTTATTAGCAGTGCTCTCTAGTGGACATGCTGTCTGTCTGCATATCTGTCTCACACACACTCTCTCTCTCTCTCTCTCCCCTCTCCCTCTCTCCCTGCCCCATCTGTAGGTACTACTATCAAAGGGGGATCCTGTCGAAGGTTGAAGGTCAGAGGTTAGTCTACCAGTTTAAGGAAATGCCTAAAGACATTGTTGTCATTGATGATGACAAGTGTGACGCAGATGATCTGGGCGGGGCTTATGAGCATGTCATGGCTGCTGACCTCTCCAAAACGTCGGGCATCCTGAGAGGGGTGGGGCCAGTTATAAGCCCCACCTCTCCCAAAGCCAGGCCCTCTCCCAATGTCACGCCCATTCAACGCATAGTGACTGTTTCCACGCCAACGGAGCCACCGCACGCCACAATTATTCCCAATGCCAGTGCACCCAGGTACTGTGTGTGTGACATTCTCTGTATACTGTGTGTGTGTGTGTGTGTGTGTGTGTGTAACCTACTCTTTGTCTGCAGGACTGTCCGAGTTGCTATGCAAGTCCCTGTTGTCATGACGACGCCCCTGGGTCAGAAGATCTCACCGGTTGCCATCTCAACGGCGACCCCACCCCCCTCCAGCGTTACCACAGCGACTGGAGCCTCCACCCCGAAGGTTCTGATCCAGACGGTTCCAGCAGTGGAGAACAGCGATAAGATCACGCTACAGCTTGCCAAGATCATCACCATCACACCCATTACTCTTGCCCTGCCCCCTGGCACAGGCCCTGCCCACTCACACACACAGAGCTCCGCCCCCACCACTCAGCTTCCCGTGCAGATACACGTTCAGTCTGACAGTCACATGACACACACAGAGCCCACCCAACAGGAAGTGGAGGCACACACACAGGAAGTCACAACTCTCACACACAGCTAAAGGGGGAGACAGTCTCTCTCTCTCACTCACACACACACACCCACACACACACACACACACACACACACACACACCCACCAGCCAAACAGAAAGTGGAAATGCACAGACAGGAAGTAGTAATAGCACAAAGTTGTGGAACTAAAAGAAAAAGAAACTGTCATGGAACACACACACACACACACACACACACACACACACACACACACACACACACAGTGGCCCTGTATATTCATTGAGACTGTTTAAGGGACCAGCGTGAAGGGCACTACAGAAAGGACTAACACTACACAGGAAGACATACTGACTGTACACACAGAGGAGTGTGTGTGTGTGTGTGTGTGTGTGTGTGTGTGTGTGTGTGTGTGTGTGTGTGTGTGTGTGAGTGAGTGCGTGCGCACTTTTATACTTGTACAGAGACTTTTTTTTTTTTTTTTTTTTTTTGCATTTGTGATGCAAAACCAGCATTTAAGTTTGGACTGTCACTGTGATGATGTCACAGGATGGAGGGAATGGAGTGATGGGGGGGTAGGGGAACTGAGGAAGAAGAAGGGAATGAGGGAGAGAGAGAGGAAGGAAAGAAGAGGAAGTGAGAAAAAGGGAATGTGTGTGTGTGTGTGTGTGTGTGTGTGTGAGGGAGAGTTTGAGCCCTGCCCACACAGCTCATTATTATTATTATTATTATTATTATTATTATTCTTATGATGATGATTATTATTATTATTTCAGTGGAGTGTTAATAAGCTGTGTGTGTGTGTGTGTGTGTGTGTGTGTGTGTGTGTGTGTGTGTGTGTGTGTGTTGTACCAAACGCAGTATTACAGACAGCTAATCACACAATGCTGTTTTAAAGGTCAAAGTTCAACATTTCCTTTTCTTTCCTTCTCTACTGTGTCTGCGTGTGTGTCTGCGTGTGTGTCTGCGTGTGTGTCTGCGTGTGTGTCTGCGTGTGTGTCTGCGTGTGTGTCTGCGTGTGTGTCTGCGTGTGTGTCTGCGTGTGTGTCTGCGTGTGTGTCTGCGTGTGTGTGTCCCGAGTCAGAGGGACAGCAGTATGCTGATGATGATGTTTGTATATTGAACATTAGAATTGTACACTCTATTTTGTTGTACTCTGTATTCTAGTAGATTTTACTGAATTATAAATGACTGAACTGAACACACTTCTGTCTCTCTCTCTCTGTCTCTGTCTCTCTCTCTCTGTCTCTCTCTCGCTCGCTGTCTCTGTCTCTCTCTCTCTCGCTTTGTCTCTCTCTCTCACTGAAATGGTTACTCATTTCAAAAGTATGTGCACCCCTGACCATCACACCCATATGAGGTTCTTCCCCAAACTGGTAACACAATCTCAGAAGAACACAGTTGTACAGAACGTCTCTGTACGCTGTAGCTTTACAGTTTCCCTTCACTGGAACTAAGAGGCCCAAACCTGTTCCATCATGACACAAAGTGCACAAAGCGAGCTCCATGAAGACATGGTGTGTGAAGGTTGGAAGAAGGTGGAAGAAGAACTGGAGTGTCCTGCACAGAGCCCTGACCTCAACCCCACTGAACACCTTTGGGATGAACTGGAACTGGAGCCTCCTCACATCAACATCAGCGCCTGACCTCAACCTCACTAATGCTCTTGTAGCTGAATGAACACTAATCCCCACAGCCACGCCCCAAAATCTAGTGGAAAGCCTTCCCAGAAGAGTGGAGTTTATTATAACCGTAAAGGGGGAATAAATCTGAAATGGTTCCACTAAACTTGCTTTTCACATTCAATTAAAACTCATCAAACCCACTAAGACAAGCCATAAAATCATGAAACAGTCACCTAAACCAAGAGATGGAAAACGCACACACACACCATGACATGTACAAACACCAAACCATAATAAAAAACAATTAAAATACAATTAACAGAACATTTAATGATTCAATTGGTTCAACATATTAGATTTAAATAAACCATTTCAGAGACTAGTTAGATTAGATTTGATTATAGTAGAGACATGGATTAGACAGATGTGAATTAGATAGTGTACATTGTGTACATGGATGTGCTGCGGTGAGACGTGAGTGATGGATGGAGGATTCTCACTACTGATCACCAAACTAGCCATCTATAATTTATGTATAATTTATGCATACAGTATATAATGTGTGATGTACACCAATCAGCCATAACATTAAAACCACCTGCCTAATATTGTGTAGGTCCCCTTTGTGCCACCAAAAAAGCAGCAGATCCTTTAAGTCCTGTAAGTTGCGAGGTGGGGCCTCCATGGATCAGATTTATTTTGTCCAGCACATCCCACAGATGCTTGATTGGATTGCGATCTGGGGAATTTGGAGGCCGAGTCAACACCTTGAACTCTGTCACGTTCCTCAAACCGTTCCTGAACAATGTTTGCAGTGTGTCAGGGAGCATTATCCTGCTGAAAGAGGTCACTGCCATTAGGGAACACCATTACCATGAAGGGGTGAACTTGGTCTGCAACAATGTTTAGGTAGGTGGTACATGTCAAAGTAACATCTACATGAACGCCAGGACCCAAGGTTTCCCAGCAGAACATTGCCCAGAGCATCACACTGTCTCCGGACCAGACCAGACCAGACAGGCTAGCCTTCTCTCCCCATCCACATCAGTGAGCCTTGGGAGCCCATGACCCTGTTGCTGGTTCACTGGTTGTCCTTCCTTGAACCACTTTTGGTAGGTACTAACCCCTGAATACCAGGAACACCCCAGAAGACCTGCTGTTTTGGAGATGCTCTGACCCAGTCGTCTAGCCATCACAATCTGGCCCTTGTCAAAGTCACTCAGATCCTTACAGTTGCCCATTTTTCCTGCTTCCAACACATCAACTTCGAGAAATGACTGTTCACTTGCTGCCTGATATATCCCACCCCCTGACATCAACGTTATTCACTTCACCTGTTAGTTATTTTAATGTTATGGCTGATTGGAGTGTGTATAATGTATGTGTGATGTATCCATTCACTGAGCAGGTAGGAACACCTGTACACCTTCTGATTCATACAATTATCTAATCAGCAAATTGGATTTCAGCAGCAGTGCATAAAATGATGCAGATACGGGCAGCTTCAGGTAATAATGTACTCATCAACCATCAGAATGAGGAAAATGTGATCTTAATGATTTTGAGCGTGACACAATTGTTGGTACCAGACGGGCTGGTGTGAGTATTTCTGTAACTGCTGATCTCCTGGGATTTTCACACACGACAGTCTCTAGAGTTTACACAGAATGGCGCAATAAAGAGAAAACACTACCACTACCACTCTACGATTGTGGTGAGCAGAAAAAACATCTCAGAATGCACCACACATCAAACCTTGAGGTGGATGGGCTACAACAGCAGAAGACCACATCAGGTTCCTCTCATGTCAGACGAGAACAGAAAGCTGAGGCTGCAGTGGGCACAGGGTCACCAACACTGGACAGGTGAAGACTGGAGAAAAAAATGTAGCCTGGTCTGATGAATCTGAATTTCTGCTGAGGCACACAGATGGTCAGGTCAGAATTTGGTGCCAACTTTAATAATATTTACCATCTTCTAATGACTACTTCCAGCATGATAATGCACCATGTCACAAAACAAATCTCGTCTCAAACTG
>CM042535.1:39263300-39265800 GCA_023630585.1 Cranoglanis bouderius | reverse complement strand
TGTCAACAGTCAGAATTTTATTTTGTTTTAATCCATCGTAAATGAATAGTTCAGGTCTCTGAGGTGATTTATTACTTCTTCACTGAGACTCCATACAGAATTTCCTGTTATTTTACTGAAGCTGATACTGTTTACTGCTCACTGTTCATTCATTCATCTTCAGTAACTGCTTTATCCTGGTAAGGACTGCTGTAGCTAATGCTAAAGGATGGAGCTCACACTAGTAATACAGCTAATGTTGATAATTTAAATAACATTATTATCACTGCTAACACAGCTAACATTGCTAATATAGCTATTGCAGATAAAATGAATAGTTGTATGAATGACTGATGGAGTGCTGGATAACCGCCGCATCCCAGTGAGGGAAGTTTTCATCCATGTTCTGTTGTTAGTCTTCAGGGACGAGCTCCACGGGTCTGTTCAGGGTGAAACAGAACTTCTATACCATCATTAATCCTGAGTTCCTCTGAACCTTCCTCAAAACTACGCATAACTTACTGAGAAAACTGAACTGGAGGTTTATCCAATAATTAACCTCCAAACTAATCAGTATCCATCTCTCTCTCTCTCTCTCTCTCTCTCTCTCTCTCTCTCTCTCTCTCTCTCTCTATTGCATTGGGACATCATTTAACTTACTTTTGTGAACGTCACTGCTGTTTCTCTTCCTCGCTGTCTGTCTGTTGCTGTCTGTCTCTCTCACTCTGTCTGTCTCTCTCACTCTGTCTGTCTCTCTCCCCTTGTGGAAACAGCTGTTGTTTGTCAGCCCTATATCTCTCCAGCGGAGCGAGGGATGAATGTCCCGTCCCATCGGTCCTCCTGTCACCTTCTGCATCATCCGGGAGGTGGTCCCCGCGGCAACCGCAGCCTGGTCAGCGCCATGGCAACCTCCCAACTACAGCCGTGATGTACACAAGAGGAAGGTATATGAGAGACGGGACATCCCGACACAGAGAGAGAGAGAGAGAGAGAGAGAGAGAGAGAGAGAGAGAGGAAATCCCTTTGATGTGAAACTTGTTTATGTTGTTGTTATTGTTCTGACAGTGTGTGTAAAGAATCATTATATTGTCTGTCTTTCAATAATACTCAAACCTCGGCCTTTAACAAATCAACACACATCTTACAAACACACAATAAAACAGCAGTAGTATTAGTAACGTTAGGCCTATTAGCACTGCTAATAATATTAGACGTTAGCATAATTAGCATTGATAATATTAGCAATCTTAACTGTTTTAGTAATATTAATAATTTGACTGGTATTAGAAGTGTTTTAAATATCAGCACCATTGAGTAATGTTAGCTGTAGGATTAGTGTTAGTATGGATTAGTGTTAGTATGGATTAGTGTTAGTATTGATTAGTGTTAGTATGGATTAGGGTTAGTATGGATTAGGGTTAGTATGGATTAGGGTTAGTATTGATTAGTGTTAGTATGGATTAGGGTTAGTATGGATTAGGGTTAGTATGGATTAGTGTTAGTATGAATTAGTGTTAGTATGGATTAGTATTGGTATGGATTAGGGTTAGTATGGATTAGTGTTAGTATGGATTAGTATTGGTATGGATTAGGGTTAGTATGGATTAGTGTTAGTATGAATTAGTGTTAGTATGGATTAGTATTGGTATGGATTAGTATTAGTATGGATTAGTGTTAGTATGGATTAGTGTTATGGATTAGTGTTAGTATGGATTAGTATTGGTATGGATTAGTATTAGTATGGATTAGTATTAGTATGGATTAGTATTGGTATAGATTAGTATTGGTATGGATTAGTGTTAGTATGGATTAGTGTTAGTATGGATTAGGGTTAGTATGGATTAGGGTTAGTATGGATTAGTGTTAGTATGGATTAGGGTTAGTATGGATTAGGGTTAGTATGGATTAGTGTTAGTATGGATTAGTGTTAGTATGGATTAGTATTGGTATGGATTAGTATTAGTATGGATTAGTGTTAGTATGGATTAGTATTGGTATGGATTAGTATTAGTATGGATTAGTGTTAGTATGGATTAGTGTTATGGATTAGTGTTAGTATGGATTAGTATTGGTATGGATTAGTATTAGTATGGATTAGTATTAGTATGGATTAGTATTAGTATGGATTAGTGTTAGTATGGATTAGTATTGGTATGGATTAGTATTGGTATGGATTAGTGTTAGTATGGATTAGTGTTAGTATGGATTAGTGTTAGTATGGATTAGGGTTAGTATGGATTAGGGTTAGTATGGATTAGTGTTAGTATGGATTAGTATTGGTATGAATTAGTGTTAGTATGGATTAGTGTTAGTATGTATTAGTGTTAGTATGGATTAGTATTAGTATGGATTAGTGTTAGTATGGATTAGTGTTAGTATGGATTAGTGTTAGTATGGATTAGTATTAGTATGGATTAGTGTTAGTATGGATTAGTGTTAGTATGGATTAGTGTTAGTATGGATTAGGGTTAGTATGGATTAGTGTTAGTATGGATTAGTATTGGTATGGATTAGGGTTAGT
>CM042535.1:39258300-39260800 GCA_023630585.1 Cranoglanis bouderius | reverse complement strand
CATGGGTTTTCATACCACTGCTAACTGATTTACTCATACAGGTTTCTCCTCTACAAAATCAGGAGGATCAAAAGGCCATTTCTATCCACACCATCCACTCAGGTGCTTGTTCTGTCCCTTGTCATCTCGCTAGGACAACTGCACCTCGCTCCTGGAAGGTCTGCCCTGTGTGCCATGCAACCCCTGCAGCTGATGTAGAATGCAGCTGCATGACTTGTTTTCAACATCCCCAAGTTGTCCCCCACCACCCCATTGCTGTCTTCCTCTAGCTGCCCACATCAGCCCCACATTTAAACCCCTGATTCTTGCCTACAAAGCCAAAAATGGACCAGCACCCATCTACCATAAAACATTTTGTCACACCCTGCTCTGCACCATGTTCCCTCCAAGCCCCAAGCACATCTCGACTCTCAGGGTACAAGAAAGTCCCGCACCAAGACTCTTCTCTGTCCTGCATGAAGGTGGTGAATTACAATAATGGTGGCTTGGCGGTGCTGGGGTTTGAACTCTTTGAAATCTTTTAAAAAAACATCTCTGTGTTTTCTTTTCATACTGTACTAATCCCCATCAGGGATTTTGGACTGATGGTACTCTTAGTCCCTAACACACTGAACCCGCATGAGGATGCATTTTTGATAGAAAAAGCTCCTCTGTAAGTCTCTCTGGATAAGGGTTCTTTTAAATGCCATAAATGTAAATGCAAATTTCTCTCTCTCTCTCTTTCTGACATCTCACTGATGTCTCACTGTGCGCTTTTCTTCCTCCTCTCTTCACTTCCTCTCTTCACTTCCTTCCCGCTGTGCTTCAAAACGCATGTCTGAGTAAAGCCACGTTTTAAGAGCACTCCATTTTTCCATTAAAGTCCGGAGTCACTCTGACCCTGAGTGTGTGTGTGAGTGTGTGTGTGTGTGTGTGTGTGTGTGTGTGTGTGTGTGTGTGTGTGTGAGTGTGTGTGTGTGTGGAGGAACTAATCAGGAGCACTACCTATTCAAAAGTCAAATGTCAAACTTTAAAATATGAAGTATTTTATTTTTATAAAATTCTTAATTTTAGGAAAGCAGCAGTGCATTCTGGGTAAGTTGACTACAGTGATGTTGACTCAGTCCCTCATCTAATGCCCTCTTCCTTCCATTCCTTCAGCTCGGAACTGCATTAAACCCAACTGTGAGTACAGAACTGTTCTTCTTCTCCTCCTCTTTTCTATACTCAGAGTTGCTAGGTCTCAGCAAAATGTTCGGTCTTAGATTCCAGTTTCAGACTTGAGCGCTTTTCCCAATGTAACAACACCTCTAACCTACTGCTGCAAAAATCCCACAATCCCTGTAATGTCTGTAACAATCCACACTACTAAACTGGTTCCATACATCAGATTCCAATCACACATTGCCCTGGTGGAGGACTAAGGATTCTGGTGGAGGACCCGGGGCCTGATGGAGGACTTGACGGTCTGATGTTAAGTGGGTCTTTAGCCATTTTTTGAAGATAGTGACGGATTCTGCTGTCCGGATTGAGGTTGGAAGTTCATTCCACCACTGAGGAACAGTCAGTTTGAAGGTTCTGGAAAGGGACCTCATGCCTCACTGAGTAGGCACTATACCAGGCTTTGGCTGTTAACCGATCGCAGGTTGCGTGAGGGAACATAAACCTCAAGGGGAGTGTTGAGGTAGGGAGGTGCTGTTCCAGACAAGGTCTTGTACATGAGCGTCAAGTGGGAGGAGATGAAGACGGGTGTGACATGGGTTCTTTTGTGCTGGTTGAAAACAAGGCGTGCTGCTGCATTCTGAATCATCTGAAGGGGTTTGATGGAGCTGGCTAGGAGGCCTGGGAGCAGTGTGTTGCAGTAATCCAGTTTCGAGATAACAAGAGCCTGGACTAGTAGCTGTGTAACCTGTTCAGTGGTTGATGGAAAACAAAGGGGCCTGATGGAGAATGCAGGGGTCTGATGGGGGACTCGGAACCTGATGGAGGACTCAGGGTCTGATAGAGGACAATAGGACTTGATGGACAAGACAGGGCATGATGGAGGACTTGATTCAGGGCTTAATGGAGGAATCTGGGCCTGATGTGGGACTGCTGGAGGACTCGAGCCCAGTGAGGGACACACTGTTTTTTAAAGCAATGAGGTTTCAGTGTGTAAAGGAATACATTCAGCCAAAGTAATTATAAAGGTGAAAGTAATAATAATAACTTTCTCTGTGCGAGATAAGAAGCTGTTTATCAGTGTTGTGTGTGTGTGTGTGTGTGTGTGTGTGTGTGTGTGTGTGTGTGAGGCAAAGCAGACTATCAGAATGAGACCTGAATACTAAAACAGGGCCTCGTCTCGAACCCAGTACAGACAATCACCTTACTTACTCCCCTGACAATAGGGTGGGGCTTCACTGGGGAAGGGCTCCAATGGGAAGGGGCTTTATTTAAGCAGGGCTTTAAAGGGGTAAGGCACTGTAGAAGAGACCTGTCAGTCGCAGTGATGGAGGCGTGGTCTCTGTACCTGTCAGCCTCA
>CM042535.1:39250800-39253300 GCA_023630585.1 Cranoglanis bouderius | reverse complement strand
TCTAATCTAATCTAATCCACTTATTATTGTTCATTTTTCATCCTGGCTCAATTAAACTCTGTGTCTCTGTAGTGTTATTGTTATTGAAAACACTGAGCAGTAAACACTCATGGATAGCACACACACACACACACACACACACACACACACACACACACACACACACACACACACACACATTCTGTTATTTAGATGTGTTTATCCAAACCGAATCTGACGCCAACAATGAATTTTGAACCTCTAACCTTCTGGACTGCTCACTATCACAGAACACATTCACCTAATACACTTCCACTTAAGCTCGTATGATCAGGAGAGCTTCCTGGACTGCTGGGTCTCAGTGCTCAGGTACTTATTTAGCCTGAGGGGTCAAACTTCTCGCCCCCTCACTCTCACATGTTCACCCAGGTTTGTTGATGGTGGAGTGGCTGGTGCTTTATGTCCCAGGGTTCCTTCATGTCTGTGTTTCTTCTGGTTCTCCCTTTTAGTTAAAAACTGTAATGAATTTTCCTGGTTACACAACTGCACTATTTGACCATGTAGCATTAGCACATTTATAGAAGGGATTTATTTATTTATAATCGCACTATCCGGTGTCACCCAGATGAGGATGGGTTCCCTTTTGAGTCTGGTTCCTCTCAAGGTTTCTTCCTCATATCATCTCAGGGAGTTTTTCCTCACCACTGTCACCTCTGGCTGCTCATTAGGGATAAATTCATACATTTAAAATCTATATCCTGAATTTATATATTTCTGTAAAGCTCCTAAATTTAATTGAATCGAACTGAAACTGGAGGAACTCTTCCATCTATTTAGAACAGTAGATGTTCTCAGGAGAGTCCATCCTTAAAACAGATCTGCGCTCTGGTCCTGTGACTGTACAGCCTCAAACCGAGCGTACAGAGGGACGGGGACTTTAGGAACCAGGTCTGGAACCGCAGTCATTGTTCTGACTGAGGAACGTGTGTTGAGTAGAACCCTTTCTTCTAAAGCATGTGGTCTGAGTTTTCCGCTCGTTCTCCAGTCCGTACAGGATTTCATAGAGGTTTTTTGTGATTGTTGAGGCCAGAAATGCTTGATTTTGAGATTTTTGTGCTTTTTTGTGGAAAAACACTTGAATAGGAAGTGTTAGGAAAATAGTTCTGCGCTCTTTCTCAGTGATGTTTGTTGGTAAATGAGAGCTTTTAGCTGCACTCATGTTCCTCACACGTGAATGAAAGAGGGCTTTGGCTGAATGTGCACTGTGACCACGTCACATGACACGTCTCGGCCCAAATCTGTGATAATTTAGAAAAATTGCAGCTCCTCCGAATATTGAGTTTTTTGCTTGATTTTGCGTTAATTTCTTCGATCGCAAAAATAGCAAAATCCTGGAGGAACTGATGTCTGAGACACAGAGCAAAACTCTGCTCGGAAAAACTATTCTGTAGTTTTCTGATGTCACTAAAATCATATCTTTAATACGGTCAGATTTATATAAAATTTCTTATTAGAAGATCACAGCCATATTTATCATTATTCAAGTTTTTTTTTTTTATTAAATTTTTTTATTTTTTAAACTTTTTTCTCATTTTAAGCATTTATTACTGGAAAGAAGCACAATTATCTGGCAATAGAATAAAAACATTTAAAGCTGGAAATGAATAAAAACAGGCTAATAATCTGATATTTGATTTATAATAATCTCAAATGAAGACATTTTAGACATATTCGCTCAAATTCAATACATATTCACTTTGAGCTCCGAGAACACTGATTTCAGAAATGCAATTTGCATATCTGTGACATCACAACTCTCTGATCTGATGACATCACTTCCCAGTGTCCACCGCAGGCGTGTCTGTGTGTCTGATTAGTGGTGAAGTGGGTGTGGCTTCGAGCTCACCTCACTGAGATGGACAGGAGTGCTCACAGTGTATACTGAGGGACACACACTGAGGTAGAAGAGGTGAGATGAGAGGAGCTGTTCATACTGCAGGACGGCTCCTGTAGCTCTGACACTCACCTGGAGACGAGGTCCATGAGGTCTGAGGTGTACAAGGTGAGAAACAGAAAGGGAAAGATTTATTTATTATTTATTTATTTATTTATTTATTTATCGCAAACATGTTCACCTTGTGATTTTGCTGAAGGTTGCCAGATTCTCAGCAGCGCTGAAAGTTAGGAGATGAAACTGAACTCACAGTCCAAATGATTTTAATTATTAAAGCGAGACCTAAGTCCATCATGACTTCATGACACACATCGTGTTCCTCTGAATCCTGAGAAAGATCTAAATTAAACTCGGAGACAATGTGAAGACAATCGAGCTTTTAAAACGTAATAAACTGCTGAGTGTCCAGCGTTCTCCTCTCGTCTCCTCCTGCCCTGGACCCAGTGTGTTAAAGACAGTGTTTAATAAACTGCAGTGAGAGCTGGAGCTGGTGATGAGAGTCACGCTGCTGCTGTTAGCTTCAACAGGTTTAACACAATATTAAAGGTTTAAACAGGTTTCAATTTC
>CM042535.1:39240800-39245800 GCA_023630585.1 Cranoglanis bouderius | reverse complement strand
GTGAAACTTGAGCATAAACTGTTTTTAGCAAGTGCAGACTTTCGGCTATCCAACTGAGAACATCTTCAGCCATCTTTAGGGTGTCCATGTGGTACCATGCTCAGCAATCTCACAATGATCTTTGGGCTATCCATGGTTTAGGCTATCCATTCAGGGCCATCAGCATCACTGGTATCTCCCCAGGCAGCAGGAGGTACATGTGTAGCTTGGCAAATAGAAATTCCTTTCTACTTGCTTTGGAAAAACAAATGTACAATTATTTGTCATGCCAATAAAGCACATGAAAACTGAAAACTGAAACTAGAGAGAGAGAGAGAGAGAGAGAGAGAGAGAGAGAGATCTATATATGCTACTTCTGGGTACAACTATTTGTAAACATGGCTTCCACTATTATACATATTTCACATAGCTTTGTTTCAGCAAAGCCAGATGACAGACACCAACTTAACAAAGTTGATGAATGTGTAATGGACATTAGAACCTGGATGCTGAATAACTTTCCCTTCCTTAACTGTGACAAGACAGAGGTACTTCTACTAGGGCCACAGGCAGCTGGAACGAAGCCCTCTGATTATGTATTATGAACTGTACAGCATGAATGTACAGTATCAGAGTAAACATTGAGACCGTGCTGGTTGCTCTGAAACGTTGCTGTTCTGTTGTTCTGAGTGTGAAATAGAATATTCTTTTTCCAAACACAGATATAGAAATAAATTATAATTAACACAAAATCCATCCATCCATCCATTGTCTCTAGAGTTTATCACGGGGAGCCTGGAGTCTATCCCAGGGAATTCTGGGCACAAGGGGGGATCACTCTGGATGGGGAGCCAGCCCAATGCAGGCCACAATCACACACACAGACTCACACACTACGGACAATATAGACATGCCAATCAACATACAATGTGTGTCGTGGGACTGGGGAGGAAACTGGAGAACCTGGAGGAAACCCCCAAAGCACAGGGAGAACATGCAAACTCCCAATTAACACAAAATGACAGTGAATATTATGTTTACACCGCACAAAATGTTTATCATCTAAAATGAATCTCAGTCTCTCTCTGTCTGTCTCTCTCTTTGTCCATCTCCCGGTCTCTCTGACATGTCTCAGAGACTCTCCTCCATTCCACTGTCATTCACTTGCTTGTTATTCAAAGCATGAATGAAGCTCAGGCAACAGTGAGCACTCGAAAAGCTCTCAAACCAACAAAGCCACTCTGGTAATATAAATTCTTACTGCAGGGAGGGAGAGAGACAGACAGTCAGACAGACAGACAGACAGAAAGAGACAGACAGGAAGGAGGAGGTGTAATAAAGTCAGATCTCAGCTGAATAAACAGAGAGGGTGGGATATCAGTGGTGATGGACAGAATACAGATAGAAAAGCAATTCATGGAAAGGATGAATTTTTTTTTTCTTTCCCCTTTAAGACTCCTTTAAGACGCCAATATTCTATTCTCTCATCTCCATGTTTCTATACAGACACTAATACAATATGTTTGTTCTACACTGATGTTCATTAATAACACTTCTACATTCCTGTAATGCTTTGGCTCTGTACAGTTATACAGTCATGACAATAAAGCTTGTTGAATTGAAATTGAATTGAGAGAGAGAGAGAGAGCGAGAGAGAGAGAGAGAGACAGAGAGAGAGACAGAGAGAGACAGAGGCATAGAGAGAGAGAGACAGAGGGAGAGACATAGAGAGAGAGAGAGAGAGAGAGAGACAGAGAGAGAGACATAGAGAGAGAGAGAGAGAGACAGAGAGACATAGAGAGAGAGAGAGAGAGAGAGAGAGAGAGAGAGACATAGAGAGAGAGAGAGAGAGAGAGACAGAGAGACATAGAGAGGAGAGAGAGAGAGAGAGAGAGAGAGAGAGAGACAGAGACAAAGAGAGAGAGAGAGACAGAGACATAGAGAGAGAGAGAGAGAGAGAGAGAGAGACAGAGACAAAGAGAGAGAGAGAGACAGAGACATAGAGAGAGAGAGACAGAGAGAGAGACATAGAGAGAGAGAAAAGAGAGAGAGAGAGAGAGAGAGAGAGAGACAGAGACATAGAGAGAGAGAGACAGAGAGAGAGACAGAGAGAGAGAGAGAGAGAGAGAGAGAGACAGAGAGAGAGAGAGAGAGAGAGAGACAGAGAGAGAGAGAGAGAGAGAGACAGAGAGATCATCATAGAAGTTAATATGATTAACTATTAGCTAAATATTGTGCTAGCTGAGACTGGCACACTGGGGGGTGTGGCTTAAAATGTCTAACGTTCCAGTAAGAACTATAATGAGACGGGAATTTTAGTCTTTGGGGTGGAGCCTGAAAATAAACAATGTTCTAATGAGAACACTAACTAGTGTGAATGATGGTGTTTGGAACACAGCCTTTAATCGACAAAAACTCCTCAAAACTTCTCGACTGGGCAGAAATCCACCAGCAAATTATGAACCAATCAAAATCTGGCAGCCTCTATCTGTTGAGTGTGTGAGTTCTGTAATTGGCCATTAGGCGTGAATTTCACACACACCTGTACTGAATGGATTCGGAATTACAGAGCGCTGGCAGCGATTACTGCCGAGCTGCTTTCCAATCGCTCTGACTCCAACAACCAGAGTTTCCACATGGGCAAAGTGGAAAAAGTCCATCAGCGGTGTATTCACACACACACACACACACACACACACACACACACACACACACACACACACACACACACACACACACATGAATGTGGTGAAAACCATCAATTATGAAATGCTGCACTGATGGACATCTATAATTGAGGTGGTGTAAATGTGAGGGTGTGGGCGGAGCTGATGGAGCGTGTATGAAGGGAAAAAAATCCCCCCCCCAAAAAAAAAATCAAACAACGGTACTCAACACATAGACTCAACACTTCACACAAATTACACAACAAGTACACAACAAGTACACAACAAGTACACAACAAGTACACAATGTTCTTGGTATAAAGTATAAATGAATTATGTGCTGTTTGGAGTTTTGCTGGTAATTTCTATAATCAGTGAAAGACACTTAGAACATTTATAACATTTCTTATAACACTTTATGAGGCTTCTTCAGTTGTTGTCCTTGTGGTGGCGCAAGTGTGAGAACAAGAAGAGCATACTTTACTCTGTGTGTGTGTGTGTGTGTGTGTGTGTGTGTGTGTGTGTGTGTGTGTGTGTGTGTGTGTGTGTGTGTGTGTGGACCTGAATCCCTCACACGCTTACACTCTGTTCTTGTTAAAAAAACAACCCACTGCACCCATTTAGTGAGGAATGAGTTGGAGTGTTACTGTGTTCCCGTGTTGTCTCTCTCCACACACACCGTGTTATTACTTAATGACAGCTCCAATTTAGATCTGTCTATTAATCATAAACGTGTTCCGTTAGCTGCTCTTACAGCTGCCAAGAGCTGATAGCATCCAGATGGAAGCCTCTCCATTCTCTGTCCAACACACTGCCTGGGAGATGTGATAAAAAGTGGCAGAATGAAACGCTGAAGTTGTAACACACACCGCGAGGCGCTATGGTTCATATTGGACTTATTTTCTAATTCTAATTTCTATTCTTCACCATCTTTAATTATCATGTAATCAACTGATCTGTCACTTCTGATACACCTTTAATGACGATCTAGTTTTTAAAAAAATCTACTTTGGTAGATAATTTAATTCTAAATATTAATAAAAAATAATTAGCAAACACTACAGTAATGTGCCACTACAGAATTATAATATCACACAGAGCAAGCAAAAGGAGCAGAGACAGACAGACAGACAGACAGACAGACAGACAGGCAGGCAGACAGACAGGCAGGCAGGCAGACAGGGAGAGAGACAGACAGACAGGCAGGGAGACAGGCATGCAGAGAGACAGACAGACAGACAGACAGACAGACAGGGAGACAGACAGAGAGACAGACTGACAGGCAGAGGAGACAGACAGGCAGGGAGACAGACATGCAGAGAGACAGACAGACAGGCAGAGAGGCAGACAGGCAGGCAGACAGATGGAGACAGACATGCAGAGAGACAGACAGACAGGCAGAGAGGCAGACAGGCACGCAGACAGACAGGCAGACAGACAGGGAGACAGACAGGCATACAGACAGGCTGAGAGGCAGACAGGGAGACAGTCAGACAGACAGGGAGACAGACAGGCAGGGAGACAGGGAGACAGGCAGAGAGACAGACAGACAGGCAGAGAAGCAGACAGGCAGGGAGACAGGCACGCAGAGAGGCAGACAGACAGGCATGCAGACAGACAGGGAGACAGACAGGCAGGGAGACAGGGAGACAGGCAGAGAGACAGACAGGCAGAGAAGCAGACAGGCAGGGAGACAGGCACGCAGAGAGGCAGACAGACAGGCAGGCAGACAGAAAGAGAGACAGACAGGGAGACAGACAGGGAGACAGACAGACAGACAGACGGGCAGACAGACAGTCTGTTAGAGCAGGATTTCAGGTGAACTCCCTCTCAGTGTTGCTGAGATCAAAGAGCCGAGAGACAGCGGGACGTCTGGCAAAGACAAAAAAGAGTGACAGAGCAAAGAGACGATTTTCACTTACACTTGACATTGATGTTGTTTTATTTTCTGCACAGTTTATTTCTGTTTTTCTTCTTCTGTGCAAAAAATGTTTTATTTGTGTAGCTGGACCTGAACACGCAGCATGAGATACAAACATTAAAGGGAATATATCCCCCTCGATGTGTGACAGGCCCCGCCCTTTCTACAGAGCTCAGAGACACAAGTTAGTAGGTGGATCACGAGTGTGTGAATGTGTGTGTGTGTGTGTGAGAATGTGTGTGTGTGTGTGTGTGTGTGTGTGTGTGTGAATGTGTGTGTGTGTGTGTGTGTGTGTGTGTGTGTGTGTGTGTGTGAATGTGTGTGTGTGTGTGTGTGTGTGAATGTGTGTGTGTGTGTGTGTGTGTGTGTGTGTGTGTGTGTGTGTGTGTGTGAATGTGTGTGTGTGTGTGTGTGTGAATGTGTGTGTGTGTGTG
>CM042535.1:39225800-39238300 GCA_023630585.1 Cranoglanis bouderius | reverse complement strand
AACTGGAACTGGAGCCTCCTCACATCAACATCAGCACCTGACCTCAACCTCACTAATGCTCTTGTAGCTGAATGAACACTAATCCCCACAGCCACGCCCCAAAATCTAGTGGAAAGCCTTCCCAGAAGAGTGGAGTTTATTATAACAGTAAAGGGGGAATAAATCTGGAATGAGATGTTCAACATGGACATATGAGTGTGATGGTCAGGGGTGCACATACTTTTGGGCAGGCATATTAGAAGAATGTGTGATAGTGCAGTGTGTTGACGAATGCTTCATGTACAAAGACACAGTGAGAGACAGCTATGTGATGTTTATTAAAGGACAGAAATATAAACAAGAGCACAAACAAGTGTAATATAGCAGGTTATTGTCCATAAGTGCAAAAGTACAAAGGTAAAATATTGTCTAGAGCTACAGTGTGATATAGCAGAGCAGTGAATGAGTGAAGGTCCAGTGTGGAACCTCAACCTCTGTAGAGCTGAATGGTTCTGAGGTTCTGAGGTTCTCTCAGCGTGGTTACATCATCATACTCACTGCAGCAGAAGCTTTCAGACAGCTTCATGATGTGTTTACTGATTACTGAGTTTACATTTCTATCACTTATGTGACGCCTCACTCGCTTTACTTCCTGTTCCAGTGCTCAGAGGAAAAGCTGAAACCTTTGTGTCTCTGAAGATATGAGAGAAGCTGCAGGAGCAGAACACACCCCATATTCTACATTATACAGAAATATACTGCTGTAAATACAGAATCTGACACAATAACACAGTAATCTGTATAATATGAGAAGAATCTATCAACACCTCAGAGATGGAATGTTCAGCCCCGTTAGTCTTTAATTTCAGCCTGACATCCGGTCGGTAAATATCATTTTTTCTTCTCAGACTGGGTTGAGTCTCCTGCGATGAAGTCTGGAGAGAAATAGCTTTACTGTTCACTCTGTATCAGCTGCTCAAATCTGTCACTCAAGATTTCTCTCTTTTATTAACGAAGCTTGGAAAAGCGCTCTGCTCCCCAAACCCCAGGAAGGATTTCACTCCTCTAAAATCATTTCATTTCCCGTCTTTCTTACTTCCTTTTTTCTTAACACAACTCTCTTGTACTCGTTTTGGAGAACGTCACAGTGAAAGCACAGAGTCATTAGGGGACACAGTGAGACACTTTTCTTTTCTTTCTTTATTGCTTCCTTTATGATTTTTTTCTGTAAAATCCATGAACACATTATCCAGTCTCTCTTTCCTTCTCTCTCGCGCCACACTTCAATAAAATGGTGCTAAATGTACATTTCAGGGTAAATTCACTATGTAATGGAGTCTTTACTGACTTTTTTACCTTTAGTGTGAATCTATTACTGACAAACTGAACACAGTGTAGACTTAACACCGCCGAACACCGCCGAACACCGTCTAACACCGTCTAACACCGCCGAACACCGTCTAACACCGTCTAACACCGCCGAACACCGCCGAACACCGCCGAACACCGCCGAACACCGCCGAACACCGTCTAACACCGCCGAACACCGCCGAACACCGCCGAACACCGCCGAACACCGCCGAACACCGTCTAACACCGTCTAACACCGCCGAACACCGTCTAACACCGCTGAACACCGCCGAACACCGCCGAACATTTATTATAGGACAAATATGTTAGCTTTACCTTTATACTTTTAATGTATCTCAGTCTCTGTCTGTCTGTCTCCTTCTCTCTCTCTGTCTGTCTCTCTGTCTGTCTGTCTCCTTCTCTCTCTCTGTCTGTCTCTCTCCTTTTCTGTCTCTCTGTCTGTCAGTCTCTCTCCTTCTCTCTGTTTATCTCTCTGTCTGCCTGTCTCACCTTCTCTGTCTCTCATTCTCTCTCTCTGTCTGTCTGTCTGCCTGTCTGTCTCTCTCCTTCTCTCTGTCTGTCTCTCTCACTGTCTGTCTCTCTGTCTGTCTCTCTGCCCCACGTCCCCCCCCCCCCCCCCGTGTGTTGTAACAGTAATGGAGATGTGAGCTGGAGTGTTGAACTGCTCTGAGGCTGCGATTACTGAAATGAAAAATTCTGCCGGCTTTCAGGCGGCTCTGCGAAATTCATCCTGATTTAGAAGCTTCTCTTCTCTCATTCTCTCCCCACATCCCTCCATCCCTCCATCTCTCCTCCCCCTCCCTGGTCTCATCTTGCCTGTTCTGATTGGCTGTGTCATGTCTTCCCTTCCTTTGGGGGATAATTCCATTTTTCGAGATGATCTACAGCACATCTGAGTCGATAATACTGACCCCTCCCTGATTTTCCCATTTTACTCTGCTCTTTCTTCTCTCTCTCTCTCTCTCTCTCTCTCTCTCTCTCTCTCTCTTGTTGTTTTGTTCCTTTGTTATTTAGCTGAGATGGAGGCAGAAATTGTACAGGCTTAGAGGAACCAATCTATCTCTCTCTCTCTTTCTCTCTCTCTCTCTCACTCTCTTGCTCTCTCTCTCTCTCTCTCTCTCTCTCTCACTCTCTGACCATGTGCTATTGTAATATGAATATTATTACATTAATAATAACAGCATCATTCATCCAGAATATATAACTTCACACATCTCCATCTGCTCCTAAAACTTGTTAAACCTGATGAGAGAGAGAGAGAGAGAGAGAGAGAGAGAGAGAGAGATGAATGAAGGTGAATATGAACAGGTTCACTATAACACAGTGGGTGTTCATTTAGCGCCGTCAGTCTACCGAGTCAGACTCTCATTCTCCAGCCTTCAGCGTCTGACTCTAATCTGATAGTTTGTTGATTTGACATTCAGCTGCTGCTCTGAGACGTTCATTTTAACTCTGCTGAATTATTGTGGAGGATTTATTGAATCCAAAACACACACTAAGGCTGAGCCATGACAACACACAACAACCAGCCAATTATGTGTATTGTTTTCTCCTTTCCAAGTTAATAACAGGCTTTAGTACTTACTTATTGATTCACTGATTTACTGATTCACTGATATACTGATTCATTGACTCACTGACTTACTGATTCACTGAGTTACTGATTCACTGATTAACTGATTCACTGATTAACTGATTTATTGATTCACTGGTTAACTGATTTACTGATTAACTGATTTACTGATTCATTGATATACTGATTCATTGACTCACTGAGTTACTGATTCACTGAGTTACTGATTCACTGATTAACTGATTCACTGATTAACTGATTCACTGATTCACTGATTAACTGAATTACTGATTCATTGATATACTGATTCACTGCGTTATTGATTCAGTGATGTGTGTGTGTGTGTGTGTGTGTGTGTGTGTGTGTGTGTGTGTGTGTGTGTGTGTGTGTGTGTGTGTGTGTGCATGTGTGTGTGTGTACCCACAGTCTCTGAACAAAACACAGCAGTAAGCAACTGTTGCTCTATTGAAAGAGCAAATATAAAGGATGTTTAAATTTGAACAAAAACAGATTATTCTTCATTAAGTGCTTTATTCTACTCAGCTGGTCCACATACTGGTGTGTATTATTATAAATTAAACTAAAACAATGTTTATATACATTATTACTGTATTACTGGTGCTCACGGTTCTGCCAGGGTTCAGGAGTGCAGTCAGTGCACTGTGTACACACTCTGTGCTCCATATGTAGTGGCATGTCAGGGGCAAGTGTATTTAAAGGTGTAGTGTAAGGTTAATGTAAGGATAGAATGGAGAAACAAAATAGATAAACATGGAAACTCCACACACACACACACACACACACACACACACACACACACACACACACACACAGGAACAGACTAATTATGAGAGACAGAATCACAGCTGAGAGAAGGCAGACTCATAAACACAAACAGCTCAGAGCTGAATTCTAGATAATAATGTGATGTTTGTATTTGTTGGGAAACTCCAGAGCATTAAAGCACCGTGTCGTAAACAAGAGAAAACACATTTTTTTTCAGGAAGTGACGTTATTCCTACAACATTTCACATAATAAAGTCATTTTATTAGAAACATGCTGTTTCAGCAAAATCTGCAAACTTTTTTAGTTTTTATTTTATGACACACATTATGTGTGTAACGTTGATGGAGTCGCAGCTCGTACTGAAGGACGAGGGCCGTGATGGATTCACACACACACACACACACACACACACACACACACACACACACTCACACACACACTCACACTCACACTCACACTCACACTCACACTGCTGGCCCACAGCCTGAAGACGTGACGTGGATGTAGTGAGGTGTGTTTGAAATTCACACCAGGTTTGTGCTGATGTCATCTGACTGAGACGATGTTGAATATGACCTTACAGTAAAACACACACACACACACACACACACACACACACACACACACACACACACACACACACTGAGAGGATTTCTGCTGAACCAATTAACCTTTCTACAGAGGATTATGGAGAGGTGAGCTGTCACTGTCAAAGTTCAGAAGGAGTGACAGATAGACAAAGAGAGAGAGGGAGAGGGGGGGGAGGGGGGGAGGGAGAGAGGAGGGTGGGTGAGAGAGAGAGAGAGAGAGAGAGAGAGAAAGAGAGACAGAGAGAGAGTGTTAATGCTCAGTGTGACTCAGCACTGGAACGATAGCCCTCAGTAAAATATTACTGAAACCTTCCACACCTGTAATTCAGCTCTCAGCTAATATCGTTCTCACCGTCTTCTCACTGTCTTCTCACCATCTTCTCACTGTAGTCTCACTGTCTTCTCATTGTAGTCTCACTGTCTTCTCACTGTGTTCTCACTGTGTTCTCACTGTCTTCTCACTGTGTTCTCACTGTGTTCTCACTGTCTTCTCATTGTAGTCTCACTGTCTTCTCACTGTGTTCTCACTGTCTTCTCACTGTGTTCTCACTGTCTTCTCATTGTAGTCTCACTGTCTTCTCACTGTCTTCTCACTGTGTTCTCACTGTGTTCTCACTGTCTTCTCACTGTCTTCTCATTGTAGTCTCACTGTCTTCTCACTGTCTTCTCACTGTGTTCTCACTGTGTTCTCACTGTCTTCTCACTGTCTTCTCATTGTAGTCTCACTGTCTTCTCACTGTGTTCTCACTGTCTTCTCACTGTAGTCTCACTGTCTTCTCATTGTAGTCTCACTGTCTTCTCACTGTGTTCTCACTGTCTTCTCATTGTAGTCTCACTGTCTTCTCACTGTGTTCTCACTGTCTTCTCACTGTGTTCTCACTGTCTTCTCATTGTAGTCTCACTGTCTTCTCACTGTCTTCTCACTGTCTTCTCACTGTCTTCTCATTGTAGTCTCACTGTCTTCTCACTGTGTTCTCACTGTCTTCTCACTGTGTTCTCACTGTGTTCTCACTGTCTTCTCACTGTCTTCTCATTGTAGTCTCACTGTCTTCTCACTGTCTTCTCACTGTGTTCTCACTGTGTTCTCACTGTCTTCTCACTGTCTTCTCATTGTAGTCTCACTGTCTTCTCACTGTCTTCTCACTGTGTTCTCACTGTGTTCTCACTGTCTTCTCACTCTTGTCACTCTTCTCACTGTGTTCTCATTGTAGTCTCACTGTGTTCTCACTGTCTTCTCAATCTTCTCATTGTGTTCTCACTGTGTTCTCACTGTCTTCTCAATCTTCTCACTGTGTTCTCATTGTGGTCTCACTGTGTTCTCATTTTATTCTCACTGTGTTCTCATTGCATCCTCTTCATTTTCTCCTCAAACTTATTTCAAGTGGGAGAACCATTCTGTTAAACAGTTTGCTGATCTTTAAAGGACACGCAGTGCTCAGACACTATCTGCACTTTCTGTGCTGACATTTCAGTTAGGAACATTAACCTCTCTGTGGTGTTCACTACTTAGTGTACTAGATCTGTGCAGCAGATTCACAGCACCCTGCCCAGAGAACACAGCAGACCCAAAGTCGAGCATTATTCTTTCTGTGGTTAATCCCCAAGTAAAAAAAAACATATGCCATCAGAAGAAATAACTGTGGCTCATGCTGTATTTCTGCTCAGGCACATCCCCAAAACCTCTTCCTCATGGTACAGACCAAAGCTAAACCCCAACTCCACCTGCTACACACTCTCACTGTCCAGCGCAGGCTGAGGAAATGTCCTGCAGCTGAAACTCGCCCTCAGGAGAGGAGATCATATGCCCCGCCCCCTGAATCACTGCAAACTTAAACGAGTGTTTGTGTCCTTCCTGAGGTGAGACCATGGTGGAGGAGTGTGGTCCGAACAGAGGGTGACTCCATCACCTGACCTTCATTTTCAGTGGTGCTGTGGTTTCACACACACACACACACACACACACACACACACACACACACACACACACACACACACACACACACACAGAGATAGTCGGTAGATAGAGATAGATGCCTAGTCAGTGGAAGCAGGTCATTATCTTTATTCACCCCTCACTGATCCATCACGTGGTTGTAATGAGCTGGATGGAGAAAGATTTCACTACATGACTGTGTCCTGATGTTCTAAAGCTGATGTCGGGAAACTACAAAATATGAAAAGGTCATGACCCTGACCCATGACCCTGACCCATGACCCTGACCCATGACCCTGACCCATGACCCTGACCCAAACACTACAACTACAACACTACAAATTAATGTCCATCACCTGGTCAAACAGGTTTCTTAAAGATTCAGCACGTGACAGGTCCAGGGTGATGAGGGAGAGAAAGGACAAGTGACAGGTGAAGGTGTGTTCCTCTCCCACTCCATCCACTCCATCCACTCCATCCACTCCATCACTACCATGTCAGTTTCTCCATCCTTCTCTGTATCTTTTATTCTCTCCTTCTCTCACCACATTCTTCCTTGTCTTTCCTTTCTCTCCATCTCTCATCCCTTATCTTTTCCTCCTCTCATTCTCTCCAGATCTTTCCAGCTCTCTTTCTTTCCATGCCTTATTCTCTTCCCCCTTTCTTCATTTCTTTCTCTGTCTGTTGGTTTACTTATTTTTCATTCACGTTTATTTTTCTTCTTTCTATTTTCTCTTTCACTGTCTCACTTCTTCTACTCATTTTATCCTTTTCATTTTTACTCCTCTTTCTCATTCATCCTTTCCTCTTCTTCTCTCTTTCACACACATTCCTTCTTTTTGTTTGGATCTTTCTTTCTTTCTACCCCATTCTAACCCATTCTCATTCTCTCTCTCTCTCTCTCTCTCTCACACACACACACACACACACACACACACACACACACACACACACACACACACAATATTACACTCTGTCAGTAATGTATTGTTGTGGATTCTGTCTCCCGCGGTGTAATATTGTGTGTGTGTGTATGTGTGTGTGTGTGTGTGTGTATGTGTGTGTGTGTGTGTGTGTGTGTGTGTCTGTGCACACATTAGTGAGGAGGACATTAGCATTAGCGCCACAGGGACCCTCAGACGAGCTGTGTCCCGAGCAGCTCCTCGTATTAAAGCCAGCTGTAATGGAGGACAGGAGTCATGTTTAAAGATGAGACGCCGCCCTGCAGGGGAGCAAATCAAAAGCCACAAATTACACTCCATCAGACCAAAGCAGTCGATCACAGAGCTGACTCAACCCTCGGGCTACAGCTCACAACATCTGCTCATTACACTGTGTACTACAGCACACTGAATATTCACTAATGCACCACTACTGCTGCTGAGATTCTGCATTTACACACTTCATCATCCAGCAGACCGAAGTAGGGGATCACAGAGTGGACGGGGTCATTAATCACAATCTGTCCTGAACAACCAATCACAGAGCAAGCACAAGTACAAACACATGCTAATCACAGAAGCGCTTCAGAAAACCAGTTGATGTTTATGACACAACAGAAACATGAACACTAATCTTACCATTAATGATGGAAATACAAACTAGATCAATTAGCTAGATAACGAACCAACACTAATGCTAGCGCTAATTGTATTTGCTAGGTATAATTAAAGATGTGACAGTGTGCGTTCATACAGTGTGTGTGTCAGGGAGTGTGTTTTACCCATAATACACTGTGAGTGATGTGTGTAATGAAAAAAAGTGTCTGGCATCTTAGCGCTGGAGGTCACATGGTTTACGGACTTTGTGTGCTGTATCAGGATTTAGATTTATGATTTATGTAAATAATACACTAATTGTTAATTAGCCGATTAGCTATCAGGCTACAGTAGAGTTAAGTAGTGTAAAGTTCTGACATCAGACTCGAGGATTTGCCAAACTGCTAACAGAACCACAGAGCGTGCCATCTGAGTCTCCAGGGAGCGTTAGCCAAGCCCAGATTTAATCACTCAGTCAGAAGGGTGACGGAGCCGAGTGCCAATCTGATTAGCTCTGCGGCGCTTAAAAGGGACACGGCCAAGCGCCAGGAAGGTAGCAACACCGCTTTATCAGCATGTAGATGATGATGAAGCGCGACAGATCACTCGGGCAAAAGCTCAGGAAAGACCGCCGTAAAGACGAGCGAGATGGCAATGAAGTGGCACTCGGGGAAATGAACAGAGCCTGAAAAACTGCAGAAAGTCTCAGAGCCAGGAAGAGTAATCAATCACCGAGCGCTGAGCTCTGGAGCACTTCCTCAACATCCTCAACCAGGAAAAGTAATCAATCACCGAGCGCTGAGCTCTGGAGCACTTCCTCAACATCCTCAACCAGGAAGAGTAATCAATCACCGAGCGCTGAGCTCTGGAGCACTTCCTCACCATCCTCAACCAGGAAGAGTAATCAATCACCGAGCGCTGAGCTCTGGAGCACTTCCTCACCATCCTCAACCAGGAAAAGTAATCAATCACAGAGCGCTGAGCTCTGGAGCACTTCCTCACCATCCAACCAGGAAGAGTAATCAATCACCGAGCGCTGAGCTCTGGGGCACTTCCTCACCATCCTCAACCAGGAAGAGTAATCAATCACCGAGCGCTGAGCTCTGGAGCACTTCCTCACCATCCTCAACCAGGAAGAGTAATCAATCACCGAGCACTGAGCTCTGGAGCACTTCCTCACCATCCAACCAGGAAGAGTAATCAATCACCAAGCACTGAGCTCTGGAGCACTTCCTCACCATCCTAAACCAGGAAGAGTAATCAATCACCGAGCGCTGAGCTCTGGAGCACTTCCTCACCATCCTAAACCAGGAAGAGTAATCAATGACAGAGAGGCTGTAAACTGTCACCACTCAGTCAGAGAGCAACCAATCACTGAGATGTGACAGTTTCCAGTGAAATCTGAGCCACCACACACACACACACACACACACACACACACTTGATTAATGAGGAAAACATAGAGCTTTATATATCCTGTGTGTGTGTGTGTGTGTGTGTGTGTGTGTGTGTGTGTGTCGGACTAAACAAAAAGAAGGAATCTCCTGTAGGAGGCACTGTTGCCCCATGGTTGAAAACACCATCACTCTCTCTCTCTCTCTCTCTCTCTCTCTCTCTCTCTCTCTCTCTCTCGGTGCATGCTGGGAGTGTTTGGGTGTGTGAGTGTTCACAGGAGGTGAGAGCTATCGTGCGCTTTTTTTCTGTTTTCCTTTCACTTTTCCTGATAGAGCTAGTCTCTTTCGGTTAAGTAAAGAGAACAGAGAGTTATTTGTAAGTTTTTGTATTGAAAGTGAGGTTTATTAGTTAGGTAAGTTAGTCAGGTGAGTAGTAGCAGGGCGGGAGCGGGATGGCGTCCCTCACACAGAGGGTGGAGTCACCTGTCTCCCTCCGCCATGGCGTCAGGTGTGTGCCGGCTAACGGTGTGAGTGTGGAGGAAGTGTTACGGGGAATAGGGAAGGAGATCGGTAATGAGAACATATCGTCTGCTTCCCGCATGAACAAAGCTGTGGTGGTCTTCGTGAAGGAGGAGGCTCAGGTGAGACACCTGACCAACACCGGCATTGTGGTAAGTGGTGATTTTGTTTTAGTTTCACCGCTGATTGCCCCGACTGTCCGGGTAACTATAGCTAACGTGCCTCCGTTCATTCCTGACGAGGAGATAGCGCGAGGGCTAATGCGCTACGGAAAGGTAGCAAGCGCGATTAAAACAGTTCCCCTAGGCTGTAAGGACGGAGGATTAAAGCACGTCCTGTCTTTCAGGAGACACGTGTTCATGTTCTTAAACCAACAGGAACTGGACGTGTCTTTTAGAGTGGTGTATGAGGGCAGGTCGTACATGGTGTACGCTAGCACAGGACACATGAAGTGTTTTGAGTGTGGGGATGTTGGACATATGAGGGTAGGGTGTTCACACAAGGCTCAGGCCTCTGAGGGGGCAGCTGGACAGGGTAACGTGGAGGCAGCTGGGCAGGGTAACCTGGGGGCAGCTGGGCAGGGTAACGTGGGGGCAGCTGGGCAGGGTAACGTGGAGGCGGCTGGGTAAAGAGGGGGCAGCAGAGCAGAGTAACGAGGGGGCAGCGGGGCAGAGTAACGAGGGGGCAGCTGGGCAGAGTAACGAGGGAGCAGCTGGGCAGAGTAACGAGGGGGCAGCTGGGCAGAGTAACAAGGGGGCAGCTGGGCAGGGGATTGAGGCAGCAGGGCAGGGTAACGAGGGGGCAGCTGGGGCAGGGTAACGAGGGGGCAGCTGGGCAGAGTAACAAGGGGGCAGCTGGGCAGGGGATTGAGGCAGCTGGGCAGGGTAACGAGGGGGCAGCGGGGCATGGTAACGAGGGGGCAACTGGGCAGGGGTAACGAGGGGGCAGCTGGGCAGGGGTAACGAGGGGGCAGCTGGGCAGGGTAACGAGGGGGCAGCTGGGCAGGGGATTGAGGAGGCAGCGGGGCAGGGTGGTGAGGTTGAACAGATCACTGAGGAGGAAGCTAGACATAGCAGTGAGGAGTCCATGGTTATAGGTGCTGCAGTAAAGGAAGCTGAAGGTGTGCAGACTGCAGATACAGTTAAGAGTGAAGCTCGGGTTACTGAGAATATAAAGAAACCATGTGATAACAGGGAGGAGATCACTGTGAGCCTGAACACTGAAATGGTGGAATCAGAGGAAAACTGTGTTGTGAGTGAAGAAGTTGAAGTCGGTGTTAGTGGTGGTATAACTGGTGCCAGAGAAGACAGGTCAAAAGGTGAGGACATGGTTGATGAAGAAATGAGGGACGAAGACACAATGTCTGAGTTTTCTGATGTTGGGTCACAGGAAATAGAAGACACGTACTCTCTCGAGGACATTAATGATTTTCTGGATGTAACATTCGGCAAAGTGGTTGAGGTGAAAGACTTTTTTCCAGATACAGAGAAATTCATAGCATCAGTAGCGCTGTTACAAAAGACAGTGAGCCTTGAAGCTCTGAGTAAAAAGAAAAGGTTTAGACTGAAAAAAGATGATCACGAAACTAAGGAAAATCAAAAGAAAATAAAATAGTTAAATGGATAAATCACATCTGGTGTCTTTGTTACTTTACTGTCTCCTTTCTGTCTCTATCCTTTTTTTCCTTTTTCCCATGGAGATGTTTAAAATTGGAACATTAAACATTAATGGGGGTAGAGACAGGAATAAATTAACAACAATGGTAAAGTTTATAAGTATTAAAAAACTCAATGTTATTTTTTTTTTTACAAGAAACACACACTGATACTGATAATGAAGTAGAATGGGGAATGTGGTGGAAAGGGAATATTTCCATGAGTCATGGGACAAGAAACAGTGCCGGGGTGGCAATTTTATTTTCTGAACACGTAAACAACATTTTAGAGGTAAAGGAAATAGTTAAAGGACGATTGTTACTAGCAAAAGTAGAACATAAAGGTACTGTTTTTGTTTTTATAAATGTTTATGCTCCTAACAGCGGCCCAGAGCGAATGGTTTTCTTTTTAGAACTTAAAAAGTTGGTTCAGAAATATGATGATAGTGTGTGTGTTATATTGGGGGGTGACTGGAACTGGACCACTGATTTTACTCTTGACAGAAATGGGGAAGAACCTCACAGCCAGTCAGGTATTTTTTTATCCAAAGTTATCAAAGAATCTCAAATGACTGATACTTGGAGAAATAGACATGAAGGGGTACGACAGTATACATGGCTCAAAGTAAATGATAACAGGGTCAGTGGGGCAAGGTTAGACAGGTTTTATTTAAAAAAGACCTGGAATAACAGAGTGATGAATGTTTCTATTGCACCCAATGGGTTTTCAGATCATCACATGGTCTTATTAAATATAAATATAAAGAAAACATTGAAAGCAAACTATTATTGGGTTTTTAATGTTAAATTATTACAAGATGTTTCTTTTTGTGAGATTTTTAAAACTTTCTGGGATAGCTGGAAAATGAAGAAGGGTTCTTTTGAAAGTCTGAGCCAGTGGTGGGATGTGGGGAAGGTCAACATTAAAATGCTGTGTCAGAATTATACATCCTTCTCAACCACTGTGCTGAAGGAAACAGTGCAGTCTCTACAAAGAGACATTCAACTCATTGAAAAACGCATCATGGACAGCAATGACACCACACAGGGAGATGGACTAAAGAAAAAGAGACAAGAACTCAGCTCCCTGTTACAGGAACAAGCTAAAGGGCCACTGATAAGAGCAAGATACTGCTCCATTAAAGACATGGATGCTCCCAGT
>CM042535.1:39210800-39213300 GCA_023630585.1 Cranoglanis bouderius | reverse complement strand
TGCTGTAGTATTGATTTTCTCCAGCTGGGTTCTGATTGAGCCGGCCGAGCGAAACGGTGAGAGCAACGTTCTCTCCACAGGACACACACACACACACACACACACACACACACACACACACACACACACACACACACACACACTCCTGCCCATGTCAGGGAGAGCAGCAAGCCTTCCACCCAGCAGGTTCTCTTTCTCTCTATGAGTGTCATCTGTGTTTTTCTCCTCTGTCTCAAATTCTTCTTCTCCTCCTCCTCCTATGTGTGAAACCCATCATTTAGAGTTCTCACTAGACCACTAGACCAGAGGCCATTTTAAGGTGCCATCCCAAACACTAGAACACACAGATTCAGAGCCTTCTTGATGGTGGTTATTTGATATTTGTGTCTGTGTATTACTCATAATGCACTGCAGGTGCTGACTGAAATAAAGTGTAAAGTTAAAGTTCTGTTATCTGTGTTTATCTGAGAGTGTAATACTAGAACCAGAGAAAAGGGAACAACAAGTAGGTTGTAAACTCCAACACACAGCTACAGAGGAACAGAGGAAAGAAAACAGGGAGATCACACATGCAAAAATCTAATCAAACAAAATAAAACTGAAACATAAAAGAAATAAGAATGAGATGATGGAAAGGCAGAGATGAAAGAAGGGAAAAGATTGAGAGGTGAAGGAAAATGACAGAGGAAGTGAAGGAGATGGAGAGATGAAAGGAAAGAGCAGATGGAGAGAACAGAGAAAATGAAAGATAGTGAGATTAGAGAAGATGGAGGTGTGTGCAAAGGTGGAATGTAGAGTGAGATCTAGAGAACAAGAAAGAAATAAACATGGAACTAGTAATTGCGGAAGGAGGAACATGATTAGAACTAAGAAAGGTGGGATTAGAAGTAGGACCTGTGGAAAATCCCACAAGCAAGGCTTAGGTTTCTTATCAGGGCAACAACCTCAAAAAACAAACAAACAAAAAAAAAAAACACACTCCCCTGCCCATTGAACCTGCACCAGTGGTTTAGCCAGGAAGAATTCTGCCCCCTCTGCAGCAGTCCAAATGCAAGTCTCCAGCACATCTTGTCAGACTGCAAGATTGTGCTCTCCTAAGGGCACTACAGGTGGTGACACAATCAAGTCCAGAGCAGACTGGCCGAGGTGCTGGAGGGGCATAGACAGGTCATTATCAGAGGTCATCCTCCACTAGTGTATCAGCGCATCCAATTTGTCAGAGATGGTGGGGGCAACACAAGTGCCACGCCAAGACTTCCATCAATGATAGTTACTTTCACCCAGGATTGGAGAATAAGAGTTGATCTTGGCACAAAGCTCCAGTTCCCTAGTGAGCTCACCAACTAACTGTCCCATGGGAGGAAGGAATAGAAGCTACCTTTGAGAGGAAGAAGCTGAAATACTCAGATCTTATCGATGAGTTTAGGGAGGCTGGCTGGAGAACCATCATCTACCCAATAGAAGTAGGATGCCATGGCTTTGTTGGAACATCATCTGTTTGCCTTCTGAGGGATATAGGAGTAACTGGAGCAAACCAACAGAAGGCCATGAAAGACCTGGCTGAAGAGGCCAAGAAAAGCAGCTTTTGGTTCTGGGTGAGGAGATTCCAGGGTTAAAGGAGTGAAACACTGTTGAGTGGTGGTACCCAGTTGACGACCTTGCAGCTGACCTAGCATGCACTGATGGTGCCAGTGGGGCTTGTCACAGCCTTAGTCACTGGGAAGGTCTGTATGGCTCTCATTATGTTAGGCAAGCATGCCTCAGTGGTATCAGGTGTAACAGGAGAAAACCATATGGAACCAGTGGCACTGGTTGCATTAACATTGCCAGTGGGGCTCACTGGGCCTTAGTCACTGGGGAGGTCTGATGGTTTTAGTTGCGTTTGGCATGTTGGCAAGGTGAAGGAGGAGCGGTAATTCTATGGGCACTGGTGGAGGTGCGACAGGCAGTAATGCCATAGCAGGTCAACATCTTCCTGTGTAATCAATGGAAATGTGGGATTAGATCTAGGAAAGTTGGGATTAGACCTAGGAAATGTGGGATTATAAGTAGGAAAGGTGATATTAGGGAATCTGGAATTAATTTGATTCAATTCAGTTTTATTTATATAGGGCATTTATCAGTGGACATTGTCACAAAGCAGCTTTAAATTTTAAATTTAAACTCACATCCCCAATGAGCAAGCCAGAGGCAACAGTGGTAAAGGAAAACTCCCTGTTAAGAACTAGAGAACTCTGGGTTGGATTTAGGGAACATGAAGTAGTTAATTATAATTTGTAAGTACAACTAGGGAGCAACGAATATGGAAGATTGAACTTTGAGCTTTGATTCTACTAGGAACAAGAAACTAGAACGAAGGAAGATAAGCAGATAAAGAGAACACAGGGACACTGAATTACAATAAAAGAGTGAGAAATTAGAACCTGGGAATAAGGAATTGGGGAAGTAGGAACTAGAACATATTCCCAAAACTCTAGATAATTATTTCTTAACTCTTTGT
>CM042535.1:39185800-39188300 GCA_023630585.1 Cranoglanis bouderius | reverse complement strand
TGCCAACATTCCATCCAGCTTCTGTACAAGCCCCGGCAGTGTGAGTAATGAAATGATGATGCAACCTGGAGAAAGACTGAGAGGGAGACAGAGAGAGAGAGAGAGAGAGAGAGAGAGAGAGAGAGAGAGAGAGAGAGAGAGAGAGAAAGAAAGAGAGAGATGGAGAGAGAGAGAGAGAGAGAGAGAGAGAGAGAGAGAGAGAGAGAGAGAGAGAGAGAGAGAGAAAGATCTTTGAATAAATTTACACTGCACTAGAGATAACAGTATACCTCTTGTCTCCCCCTCTCTTATTGGCCTGAAACATCTACACACACACACACACACACACACACACACACACACACACACACACACACACACACACACACACACACAGAAAGACACACAGCCTGGTCAGATCAAGTGTGTGTTTGCGTGTCTCAGTGATGTAATAAGAAAAATTCATCAGTTACTGCTTGTTACATTGAATATCCCTAACGAGTCATGTGACCACCACATCTGACTTATTTATTCAGTGCTCCTTAATAGACTGAGATGCTTGTTACACACACACACACACACACACACACACACACACACACAGACACACACACACACACTAAACTTAAACACAGCATTTCACTTCACTTCCACTCAAAGGCCACTGAAATTACTAGCAATCAAAGTTAAATGTCATGAATGTCAAGATGCTAATTACATTTGATAATCATGCTAATTGAGAATAACTTGTCATGACCATGAATTTGGCTGAGGAACGTTAAGCTACATCATCGTACCATTTGGTTGTTCACCTAACTCACCAATCAGACCACAGACCACAGGAGGAAAGTCAGCCATGTTAGCATGCTACCAGTGAGGGTTGTATGACCTCTAGATCTCTTTTTTCACTACCCTCATTTCCATATATTATTAGTTAGATATCTCATTATCTTCTGAGTCATTATTAACATTTTTATTAAAGTGACTAAGAAATGAATTTGTTCTGAAATGTTCTGATTTCCCCAGAGATCCCCAGAGTTAATGGCTGATGTGGAACACCTGAACCTTCTTCCTGGACTTGTATTTGTCTGAGCGCTCTCTTCAATAATTGATAAGTTAAAAGTTAACATGACTTTAGTACAAATGTTCTGACCATCACTCACCACAAGCTGGTCAAAAGTCATAAATCTGCTGTGAACTGGAGATAAATTCTAGCCAGTCACTCCACAAGTTCCTGCTCCATCACTCAGGGTTCAGTAGTAGTTCACTCTCTTCCACAAGGTGCCACTGCTGAACCCTGAGAGCTGGAGCAGGAACTTGTGGAGTGACTGGCTAGAATATTTTTAGAAACATTTGGGATCATTGTGTCTTACTCCACAGAGTCAACTTGAATGGAGTCCTGGGTGCTGGAATGATGCTTTGCTTGGTCCAATTCATCAGGTTGGTGAAATACATCCACTTTGCTGTGCTGACTGAAATTTATGATAAGAATTGTTTCATGATTCTTGGGGTCAGGCTTCATTAAGGATGCTCAGAGCAAAGGTAAGCGGAGCGGGAAGTGGTGGCTCCGTGGATAAGGTGCTGGGCTAGTGATCAGAAGGTCCTTAGTTCAAATTCAGGAGCTGCCAATCTGCAACTGTTGGGTCCTTGAGCAAGACCCCTAATACTCAGCTGTTTCTGGTCTCAACTATAAGTTGCTTTTGGTAATGTAAGATGATCCACTTCCTTCAAAGTCAGCAACTGAAAGCACCTGTGATGTCTCTCTCTGTGGTCAAGCTTACCCACTCTAGTACAGTTAAGATAAACTTTACTGATCATGAAGGAAATTCTTGAAAGAGTCAAGCCATCCAGGAGTCAAACCTAGAAGCTTCTGAGTCACAGTCAGACACATTATCCACTGCACCACTCGCCCACCTTTATTTCAATACAGCTGGGTCTGATCAGTTAGTAGAACCTGGATGTGGAACTCACATTCACTCTCTTACCTGCTACTTTCCTGCCAAGTCTGAACCTTCAAACAGGGTGAGCGTGCTCATCAGAGGAGTCATGGGAAAGGAGTAAGAGTTTAGGAGATCCTTCAGGATGACTTGCTCTCCTGCTATTGCTCCTGCTGTTATCAATGCTGAGAAGATCCTGGTGATGTTTGTGCTGGTTTATGAGTGACTTAACAACGTGTGTACGAGTTGCTCAAGTTCATTAGTACTTTACCCAGGAAACAACAGACCCAGGATCAGGTTAAACCTGATGTTAACGACTCACAGCTTGGTTTCCAGTATAATAGGAATAAAACACTCAGGGAACTGCTGTTATGGGAAAATAATCAACTTTGGGGTGGTGACAGTAACTCTGCTTCATCACACCACACCATCATTGATTATTTTTCTATTACAGCATGTCCATGAGTCTTCATTACTTAGTATTTATTATACAACGGTTAGTTCCGGTTCACTAAGCTGATTGGTCGAGCAGCGTTCCAAGAGTTCTTATATTCCCTGTAACCACACTGCAGGTTCCTACATTA
>CM042535.1:39175800-39178300 GCA_023630585.1 Cranoglanis bouderius | reverse complement strand
TAGAGGATCTCAGATGAGTGTAGAGAATCTCACATTAGTGTAGAGGATCTCAGAGGAGTGTAGAGGATCTCACATTAGTGTAAAGGATCTCAGACGAGTGTAGAGGATCTCAGACGAGCGTAGAGGATCTCACATTAGTGTAGAGGATCTCAGATGAGTTTAGAGGATCTCACATTAGTGTAGAGGATCTCAGATTACTGTAGAGGATCTCAGACGAGTGTAGAGGATCTAAGAGGAGTGTAGAGGATCTCACATTAGTGTAGAGGATCTCAGATGAGTGTAGAGGATCTCACATTAGTGTAGAGGATCTCAGAGGAGTGTAGAGGATCTCACATTACTTTAGAGGATCTCAGATGAGTGTAGAGGATCTCACATTAGTGTAGAGGATCTCAGATGAGTGTAGAGGATCTCACATTAGTGTAGAGGATCTCAGACGAGTGTAGATGATCTCAGACGAGTGTAGAGGATCTCAGAGGAGTGTAGAGGATCTAAGATTAGTGTAGAGGATCTCACATTAGTGTAGAGGATCTCAGAGGAGTGTAGAGGATCTCACATTAGTGTAGAGGATCTCACATTAGTGTAGAGGATCTCAGAGGAGTGTAGAGGATCTCAGATTAGTGTAGAGGATCTCACATTAGTGTAGAGGATCTCAGAGGAGTGTAGAGGATCTCAGATTAGTGTAGAGGATCTCACATTAGTGTAGAGGATCTCAGAGGAGTGTAGAGGATCTCACATTACTGTAGAGGATCTCAGACGAGTTTAGAGGATCTCAGAGGAGTGTAGAGGATCTCACATCAGTGTAGATGATCTCACTTTAGTGTAGAGGATCTCACATTACTGTAGAGGATCTCACATTAGTGTAGAGGCTCTCACATTAGTGTAGAGGATCTAAGAGGAGTATAGAGGATCTCACATTAGTGTAGATGATCTCACATTAGTGTAGAGGATCTCACATTAGTGTAGAGGATCTCAGACGAGTGTAGAGGATCTCACATTAGTGTAGAGGATCTCACATTAGTGTAGAGGATCTCACATTAGTGAAGAGGATCTCAGATGAATGTAGAGGATCTCAGAGGACTGTAGAGGATCTCACATTACTGTAGAGGATCTCAGACGAGTGTAGAGGATCTCAGAGGAGTGTAGAGGATCTCACATTACTGTAGAGGATCTCACATTACTGTAGAGGATCTCAGACGAGTTTAGAGGATCTCAGAGGAGTGTAGAGGATCTCACATTAGTGTAGAGGATCTCACATTAGTATAAAGGATCTCAGAGGAGTGTAGAGGATCTCACATTAGTGTAGAGGATCTCACATTAGTGTAGAGGATCTCAGACGAGTTTAGAGGATCTCACATTAGTGTAGAGGATCTCACATTAGTGTAGAGGATCTCAGACGAGTTTAGAGGATCTCACATTAGTGTAGGGGATCTCACATTACTGTAGAGGATCTCAGAGGAGTGTAGAGGATCTCAGATGAGTATAGAGGATCTCACATTAGTGTAGAGGATCTCAGAGGAGTGTAGAGGATCTCAGATTAGTGTAGAGGATCTCACATTAGTGTAGAGTATCTCAGAGGAGTGTAGAGGATCTCACATTACTGTAGAGGATCTCAGACGAGTTTAGAGGATCTCAGAGGAGTGTAGAGGATCTCACATCAGTGTAGATGATCTCACTTTAGTGTAGAGGATCTCACATTACTGTAGAGGATCTCACATTAGTGTAGAGGATCTCACATTAGTGTAGAGGATCTCACATTAGTGTAGAGGATCTAAGAGGAGTATAGAGGATCTCACATTAGTGTAGATGATCTCACATTAGTGTAGAGGATCTCACATTAGTGTAGAGGATCTCACATTAGTGTAGAGGATCTCAGACGAGTGTAGAGGATCTCACATTAGTGTAGAGGATCTCACATTAGTGTAGAGGATCTCAGACGAGTTTAGAGGATCTCACATTAGTGTAGGGGATCTCACATTACTGTAGAGGATCTCAGAGGAGTGTAGAGGATCTCAGATGAGTATAGAGGATCTCACATTAGTGTAGAGGATCTCAGAGGAGTGTAGAGGATCTCAGATTAGTGTAGAGGATCTCACATTAGTGTAGAGGATCTCAGAGGAGTGTAGAGGATCTCACATTACTGTAGAGGATCTCAGACGAGTTTAGAGGATCTCAGAGGAGTGTAGAGGATCTCACATCAGTGTAGATGATCTCACTTTAGTGTAGAGGATCTCACATTACTGTAGAGGATCTCACATTAGTGTAGAGGATCTCACATTAGTGTAGAGGATCTCACATTAGTGTAGAGGATCTAAGAGGAGTATAGAGGATCTCACATTAGTGTAGATGATCTCACATTAGTGTAGAGGATCTCACATTAGTGTAGAGGATCTCACATTAGTGTAGAGGATCTCAGACGAGTGTAGAGGATCTCACATTAGTGTAGAGGATCTCACATTAGTGTAGAGGATCTCACATTAGTGAAGAGGATCTCAGATGAATG
>CM042535.1:39143300-39168300 GCA_023630585.1 Cranoglanis bouderius | reverse complement strand
ATAGACGTGAGAGCGAGTCGTGACACAGACGTGAGAGCGAGTCGTGACACAGACGTGAGAGCGAGTGCTGACTGAGACATGAGAGCGAGTCGTGACACAGACGTGAGAGCGAGTCGTGACACAGACGTGAGAGCGAGTGCTGACTGAGACGTGAGAGCGAGTCGTGACACAGACGTGAGAGCGAGTCGTGACACAGACGTGAGAGCGAGTGCTGACTGAGACGTGAGAGCGAGTGCTGACTGAGACGTGAGAGCGAGTCGTGACACAGACGTGAGAGCGAGTGCTGACTGAGACGTGAGAGCGAGTCGTGACACAGACGTGAGAGCGAGTCATGACACAGACATGAGAGCGAGTGCTGACTGAGACGTGAGAGCGAGTGCTGACTGAGACGTGAGAGCGAGTCGTGACACAGACGTGAGAGCGAGTGCTGACTGAGACGTGAGAGCGAGTCGTGACATAGACGTGAGAGCGAGTCGTGACATAGACGTGAGAGCGAGTCGTGACACAGACGTGAGAGCGAGTGCTGACTGAGACGTGAGAGCGAGTGCTGACTGAGACGTGAGAGCGAGTCGTGACACAGACGTGAGAGCGAGTGCTGACTGAGACGTGAGAGCGAGTCGTGACACAGACGTGAGAGCGAGTCGTGACACAGACGTGAGAGCGAGTGCTGACTGAGACGTGAGAGCGAGTCGTGACACAGACGTGAGAGCGAGTGCTGACTGAGACGTGAGAGCGAGTCGTGACACAGACGTGAGAGCGAGTGCTGACTGAGACATGAGAGCGAGTCGTGACACAGACGTGAGAGCGAGTGCTGACTGAGACGTGAGAGCGAGTCGTGACACAGACGTGAGAGCGAGTCGTGACACAGACGTGAGAGCGAGTGCTGACTGAGACGTGAGAGCGAGTGCTGACTGAGACGTGAGAGCGAGTCGTGACACAGACGTGAGAGCGAGTGCTGACTGAGACGTGAGAGCGAGTCGTGACACAGACGTGAGAGCGAGTCATGACACAGACATGAGAGCGAGTCGTGACACAGACATGAGAGAGAGTGCTGACTGAGACGTGAGAGCGAGTCGTGACACAGACGTGAGAGCGAGTCGTGATACAGACGTGAGAGCGAGTCGTGACACAGACGTGAGAGAGAGTCGTGACACAGACGTGAGAGAGAGTGCTGACTGAGACGTGAGAGAGAGTGCTGACTGAGACGTGAGAGAGAGTGCTGACTGAGACGTGAGAGCGAGTCGTGACACAGACGTGAGAGCGAGTGCTGACTGAGACGTGAGAGCGAGTGCTGACTGAGACTTGAGAGCGAGTCGTGACACAGACGTGAGAGCGAGTCGTGACACAGACGTGAGAGAGAGTGCTGTCTGAGACGTGAGAGAGAGTGCTGTCTGAGACGTGAGAGCGAGTCGTGACACAGACGTGAGAGCGAGTCGTGACACAGACGTGAGAGAGAGTCGTGACACAGACGTGAGAGCGAGTGCTGACTGAGACGTGAGAGAGAGTGCTGATCGAGACGTGAGAGAGAGTCCTGATCGAGAAGTGAGAGTGAGTGCTGACCGGGCCGTAAACGTGTCCCCCTCCTCACCGACACAACACTCAATATGGTGCTTTTATAGACTCTGTTTACACACAGTACCTCCGGGAGGAGAGCCTGAGACTCTTTTGTGAGGCAGGAGGCAATAAAGAGCAGCGGACAGAGACTGAGTGAGAGAGAGAGAGAGAGAGAGTTTGCTCTTTGACCCGACATGAATAACAATGCTCATTGTGTGAGTCCTCCAGTGAAAGAGGAGGAAAAGAAAAGAAAGCGAGAGAAAGAGAGCTGAAAATTAAATGAGTGTGGACGAGGTGACAGATGCTGCTGCACATTCCACCATCGCTAAAAAGCACAATGTCTCTGAGAGACAGAGAGAGAGAGAGAGAGAGAGAGAGAGAGAGAGAGAGAGGTTCTGATCTGGGTGGCGACCCACCTGCTGAGCTTTTCTCTGTCCGGGGAAGGAAGAAAGGTCAACATTTATCACTCAACACACACACACACACACACACACACACACACACACACACACACACACACACACACACAGTGACACAGTGATTTCTAATAGAGCTGTAAAGTCGTACATACAGCATCCTCCTCCTCCTCCTCCTCCTCCTCATCCTCCTCATCCTCCTCCTCCTCCTCCTCATCCTCAGTGTGTTAAGGTATATATATATATATATATATATATATATATATATATATATATATATATATATATATATATATATATATATATATATATATACTGTATATACTGTGCAGGTCTGTGGCACATACAGAGGAATGCAGTAAATCACTAATAAACTAAATAAAGTTCATATTTGGTGTGACTCTGTTTTTTTTTTTTTCTTAATAAAACATCAGTAGTCTCAGTAGTTTGATTAAGGACTTTTAATGTGTTTTAAATGTTTTTGTACTGAATCAATAATGCAGCAGCCTTGAAATAAACCTCTATAAAGAATGTGTATTGAAAAATATATATATATATAATTAATGAGGGTGTCTAAGTGTCCTGCTCAGTCCTGTATACGTGTGAAAGTGTTTAAATCACATCACATTAAACAGTTTATATTCAATAACAGTGAAAGAGAAAAATCCCTCTATAAATATTACACATTATAAATAAATATAAAAACTCTCTCACTTTTACCAAACTGAATGTTTTAATGTTGGTTGGGATAAAAGATGGGAGGAAGGAGAGAGAGAGAGAGAGAGAGAGAGAGAGAGAGAGAGAGAGAGAGAGAGAGAGAGAGTGAGAGAGAGAGAGAGACACGAGAGAGAGAGAGAGAGAGAGAGAGAGAGAGAGAGAGACAGAGAGAGAGAGAGAGAAAGAGAGAGAGAGAGAGAGAGAGAGGGAGAGAGAAAGAGAGAGAGAAGGAGAGGAGAGAGAGAGAGAGAGAAAGAGAGAGAGAGGAGAGAGAGAGAGAGAGAGAGAGAGAGAGAGAGAGAGTGTGAGACAGAGAGAGAGAGAGAGAGAGAGAGAGAGAGAATCAGGAAAAATAACAGGAAAAGTAAGAAAATGATAGTGTGTGTGTGTGTGTGTGTGTGTGTGTGTGTGTGTGTGTGTGTGTGTGTGTGTGTGTGTAACACACTGTGTTGCACTCTAGTACACACACCTCAAAAACACACAATGAATCATTTTCATCAAACAATTTGATCAGGTACTGATCACTACATCTCACTGACTGAACACACAACCACACTAACACTACACAACCACACTAACACTACACAACCACACTAAAACTACACAACCACACTAACACTACACAACCACACTAAAACTACACAACCACACTAACACTACACAACCACACTAAAACTACACAATCACACTAACACTACACAACTGCATACACGTAGTGTTCGTGTGTTTCTGAGTTTTGTGATGTGCTAGTCATAGTTTAAGTGTGTGTTACAGTGTGTTCGTGTGTGTGTGAGACCATGTTAGTGTGTGCTAGAGTGTGTGAATGTGTGTTTGTGTGTGTTAGTATGTGTGAGACCATGTTTGTGTGTGCTAGAGTGTGTGAATGTGTGTTTGTGTGTGTTGGTGTGTTTGTTAGTGTGTGTTAGTGTGTGTGAGACCATATTACTATGTGTTAGAGTGTGTGTGAATGTGTGTTAGTGTGTGTTTGTGTGTGTGTGAATGTGTGAGACCATGTTACAGTGTGTTAGTGTGTGTGAATGTGTGTTTGTTTGCGTTAGTATGTGTGAGACCATGTTTGTGTGTGTTAGTGTGTTTGTGTGGTGTTGGTGTGTGTTAGTGTGTGTGTTATTGTGTTAGTGTGTGTGAATGTGTGTTTGTGTGTGTTGGTGTGTGTTAGTGTGTGTGTTATTGTGTGTTAGTGTGTGTGAATGTGTGTTTGTGTGTGTTGGTGTGTGTTAGTGTGTGTTAGTGTGTGTAAATGTGTGTTTGTGTGAGTTTGTGTGTGTTAGTGTGTGTTAGTGTGTTTGTGTGTGAATGTGTGTTTGTGTGTGTTGGTGTGTGTTAGTGTGTGTTAGTGTGTGTGTGTGTGAATGTGTGTTGGTGTGTGTGTTATTGTGTGTTAGTGTGTGTGAATGTGTGTTTGTGTGTGTTGGTGTGTGTTAGTGTGTGTGAATGTGTGTTTGTGTGTGTTGGTATGTGTTAGTGTGTGTGAATGTGTGTTTGTGTGTGTTGGTGTGTGTTAGTGTGTGTGTTATTGTGTGTTAGTGTGTGTGAATGTGTGTTTGTGTGTGTTGGTGTGTGTTAGTGTGTGTGAATGTGTGTTGGTGTGTGTTAGTGTGTGTGTTATTGTGTGTTAGTGTGTGTGAATGTGTGTTTGTGTGTGTTGGTGTGTGTTAGTGTGTGTTAGTGTGTGTGTGTGTGTGAATGTGTGTTGGTGTGTGTTAGTGTGTGTTATTATGTGTTAGTGTGTGTGTGTGAATGTGTGTTGGTGTGTGTTAGTGTGTGTGTGTGTGTGAATGTGTGTTGGTGTGTGTTAGTGTGTGTGAATGTGTGTTTGTGTGTGTTGGTGTGTGTTAGTGTGTGTGTTAGTGTGTGTGAATGTGTGTTGGTGTGTGTTAGTGTGTGTGTGTGTGAATGTGTGTTTGTGTGTGTTGGTGTGTGTTAGTGTGTGTGTTATTATGTGTTAGTGTGTGTGAATGTGTGTTGGTGTGTGTTAGTGTGTGTGTGTGTGAATGTGTGTTGGTGTGTGTTAGTGTGTGTGTGTGTGAATGTGTGTTTGTGTGTTGTGTGTGTTAGTGTGTGTGTTATTGTGTGTTAGTGTGTGTGAATGTGTGTTTGTGTGTGTTGGTGTGTGTTAGTGTGTGTGTTATTATGTGTTAGTGTGTGTGAATGTGTGTTGGTGTGTGTTAGTGTGTGTGTTATTGTGTGTTAGTTGTGTGTGAATGTGTGTTTGTGTGTGTTGGTGTGTGTTAGTGTGTGTGTTTTTTTTATGTGTTTTAGTGTGTGTGAATGTGTGTTGGTGTTGTGTTAGTGTGTGTGTTATTATGTGTTAGTGTGTGTGAATGTGTGTTGGTGTGTGTTAGTGTGTGTATGCTTAACTGATGTGTGTAGTGTTGTGGTAGTGCAGTTTGCACCTGCTACATTTTCTTTTTTGTGTGTAAATGTCCTATATAGTGCACATAATGAAGGCATGTCTAAGTGCATTAGTGTATGTGTGTGTGTGTGTGTGTGTGTGTGTGTGTGTGTGTGTGTGTGTGTGTGTGTGTGTGTGTGTGTTTATGTCTTTACCCGGCCGCAGCTCTGCGCTGGAGGAATTCCTATGTCCTCACACTCCTTTGTTGAGGAAATGTGATTAGCAAGCGCTGTAATTGCGTTAGTGCCCTGAGTGCACAGAAGAGCGTTGTCCAGATCAAACCTGTTTACACACACACACACACACACACACACACACACACACACATACACACACACACACACACACACACACACCGTCTGGACTGAGACACGACCTGTAAACACCCTGCTCATCATACAAAGGGGAAGTGGATAAAGGAGGGGAGAAAGTCAGACAGGGTAGGGTGAGAGAGTGAGACAAGGTGGGATGAGAGAATGCGACAGGGCGGGGTGAGAGAGTGAGAGGGTGGGGTGGGAGAGTGGGACAGGGTGGGGTGAGAGAGTGAGAGGGTGAGAGGGTGGGGTGGGAGAGTGGGACAGGGCGGGGTCAGAGAGTGAGACAGGGTGGGGTGAGAGAGTGAGACAGGGTGGGATCAGAGAGTGAGACAGAGCGGGTGAGAGAGTGAGACAGGCCAGAGTGAATTTCTGTCTATCTTTCTGTCAATCTCTCTATCTTTCTCTCTGTCTTTCTGTCTTTCAGTACCTCTCCATATCTCTACTTCTCCCTGTCTTCCTCTCATCTGTCTATCTATCGACTGATTTTATTTGTGGGTCTCTCTCTCTCTCTCTCTCTCTCTCTCTCTCTCTCTCTCATGGTTCAGTAGCCACTGATACACTGAGACTGATGTAGTTCTGATATTTTTATGAATGAAGTTGTAATGAATGGCGCGAGCGCTGTGATGCAGTGTGTTTGAGATGAATAAACATTTATAAACATTTATAAACATTTATAAACACTGGGACTGTAACATTTATGCGCCTGACACAGTTTCACTAACACACAGCCGAGTGCAGATCCGGTTCTCACGCGCTGTGGGACTGAACAGGAAGTAGGCCATTTCACGCGCTCATCAGTCCCACTGTTCTCCCACGTGAGCGCGCGGATCGTGCTGGTTCTCCCAGTGTGGTTCTGTGTGAAATGTGTAATGTGAAGCGTGTGTGTGTGTGGGGGGGGGGGGGAGGTTGACCCGCGTGTCACAACCGAATTACGCATGCGTGATAATGCGCGCTATTAACCGTATGTAAAACAGCAACATTCACGCGAGCTGATGTGTCTGCGCGCGAGCTGCCGAGCTTTAAAACCGCGATTCGACACGCAGATTAAACACACTCCAGCTCTGACACGTGACGCGCGCGTGAATACACAAAAGAGCCACTGCGAGAGCCATGCATATAGAGTTATATTTATAATGAGGTGTGTGTGTGTGTGTGTGTGTGTGTGTGTGTGTGTGTGTGTGTGTGTTTCATATGCTCTTGCAGTGTAGTCATGCTTTAACATTTACAATTAACACTGCAGTTCTTCACACTTTTGAAAGGTTTGATCTAGAACTCTGAAGGGTTCTTCAGTTTGTCCCAGTAGAGAAGCGCTTAAAGACGGTGTGTGTTAGTGCTAGAACCCTCATTAGGAAGCTGGGAACCCTAAACTATCCAGAGAACCCGTAAGGAGTGCACACTTATCCTAGTGCTGCATTATTACTTACATTCTGTAATTAAAAGTTATAATGCTGAATTAAACCCGGTGTCAGTGAATTAACACTGCTGCATGGACAGCTGTATTGTTCAATTAACACACACACACACACACACACACACACACACACACACACACTGACATTTTGTTTCAATTTAACACCTTTATGGTGAATGAACTCCACCCTGAGCGCTGAGACTCCCAGCAGCGCGTCACGAAATAAATACTGTAGAATTAACACCTGGAGTGTAGAATTAACACCACACTGAGTGTTCAATATTTCTGCAGAAAAAAGGGGTGACGACATGACCGTGCGCGTGCACGAGCGTCAAAGGACATTTCAATTTGGATGAATAATTAATGAGGACAATAATGAAAAGATCTGGAGAGAGAGAGAGAGAGAGAGAGAGAGAGAGAGGGAGAGAGAGACCCCCACAGGGCGGAGTTTACCCCCCTTTTCTCCCCCTCTGTTTCTTTAGCAGACACACAAGGGGCAGCGCTTCAGTTTGGGGAGAATTTTCAGCCGCGCTGGTCAGACAGACAGGCAGACAGACAGACAAGCAGGCAGACAGACAGACACAGAGGTACGCGCTATTTCGGCCTTTATTCTGACCGCAGCCTTAATTGTTTACAGCCATCGCGCGTTTCTCTTTTAATAATTTATTTATTTATATAGTTAAGTGTAGTGATTTGGTCCGTCTGGAGCGCGCGCCTTTACTCGTCTGGACGCCGTGCGCGCGCAACAGATTTCTCTCCGGCGAGACAGAAGACGGTGTTGATGTAGACGTCGCTGTTTTTTTCTTTCTTTCTCTTTTTATTTTATTGTATCTATTCCTCTGCACGCGCTGCGCCCCTCCCCGTCTGCCGGTTTGGACTGTTCCGGGGTGTGTTTCTGCGTGAAAGTGTGTGTGTGATGTTTTGGGAGCGATAGAGGATCACACAGACGCACACGCACGCACGCACGCACGCAGACGCAGACGCGGGCGCTGTGAAGAAAGAAAGAGAGAAAGAAAGAAAGGAAGGAAGGAAGGAAGGAAGGAAGGAAAGAAGAAAAGGTTCGGATTAAACGTGATCGCGCGTCCATGTGGGATTTTACTATGAGAAGAGAAACAATGCGCAGCGCGTGCTTTGTGCTCTTCACTCTCTTGGTGTCTGGGTTTGGTCATGTGGTGGGAAAGACGCTGAGGTACCGCGTGCATGAGGAGCAGGAGGCGGGCACCGTGATCGGCTCACTGAAGGAGGACGCCCGTGATGTTCTGGCTCACCTGCCCAGCTCGGTGCCGTTACGTTTCCGGGCCGTGCAGCGTGGCGGGGCGAGCGCCTTATCCGTACGTGAGCGTGATGGCGAGATCAGCGTAAGAGGCCGACTGGATCGTGAAAAGTTGTGTGACCGGAACCCGAACTGCTCAGTGGAGTTCGATGTGCTGACCCTGCCCACTGAGCACCTGCAGCTCTTCCACGTGCAGGTGGAGATACTGGATGTGAACGACCACGCGCCACGCTTCCCACGTGCCGTCATCCCTCTGGAGATCTCGGAAACAGCCGCCGTAGGGACACGAGTCCCTCTGGACATCGCTGCGGACCCGGATGTCGGTGAGAATGCTCTGAGCACATACACTCTGAGCGCATCCGACACCTTTGGGATCGACGTCCTTACTGGAACCAACGGCGCCAAGTACGCCGAGCTAGTGGTGCGAAAGGAACTAGATCGGGAGACACGGTCAAGCTACGAGTTACGACTTACAGCCTCAGACGGCGGGTCTCCTCCCAGAACTGGAACCACACTTCTGAAGATCACAGTCGCCGATTCGAATGATAACAATCCTGTCTTCTCAGAGTCGTCATATACCATCGAACTCCCGGAGGACGCAGCGCCAGGTGTCTTGCTGGTGGATCTGAACGCCACAGACGCAGACGAAGGCACGAACGCCAAGATCGTCTACTCCTTTAGCAGCCACGTCTCTCCAAAAGTAGTAGAAACGTTCCGGATCGACCCAGACACCGGTCACCTGACTCTGCTCAGGAAGGTGGACTTTGAGACAGATGATTCGTATGACGTAGACGTCCAGGCACAAGACTCAGGGCCGAACTCAATGCCAGCACACTGCAAGATCACAATCAAGGTAAAGGACGTCAACGACAACAAGCCAGACGTCAGCGTGAGCCTGATGGGAAACGATGAGGAAGCAGCGCCTGTCTCGGAATTAGCACCTGTGGACACGTTTGTAGCATTTGTGCGTGTGGATGACGCAGACTCAGGTTTGAACGGCGAGGTCGTGTGTCGGCTTGCTCCCGAAGGTCACTTCCGGCTTCAAAAGACGCACGAGAAGAACTACATGATCCTCACAAACGCCACGCTAGACCGAGAGACTCGCTCGGAATACGGCCTCACAATAATCGCTGAGGACCGCGGAACACCGAGCCTGTCCACTGTGAGACACTTCACGGTGCACGTGCAGGATGAGAACGATAACGCGCCCCACTTTGACAAGAACCGCTATGACATCTTTAAGGATGAGAACAACTCCCCTGGTGCTTACCTCGCCACGGTGCATGCCACAGACCCGGACTTAGCCACTAACGGTCATGTGAGCTATTCTGTCTTGGAGAGCATGGTGCACGGAAGCTCCATTTCTACTTATGTGACAGTGGATCCGTCAAGCGGCGCCATTTACGCCTTGCGCACCTTTGACTATGAGGAAATTAGCCATATTAGCTTCATGGTTCAAGCACGTGACTATGGCAACCCGTCGCTAAGCAGCAACGTGACTGTTGTCTTGAATGTCCTGGATGTGAACGACAATCGCCCGGTGATTGTAGCGCCTCCACTTCGGAATCACACCACTGAGTTCCCCGTCTCCAAGTATTCCGACTATGGTGATCTCGTAACCACAATCACGGCTACAGATCGTGACTCGGGTGCTAACGGCGACCTCTCGTGCACCATCGCTGCCGGAAACGAGGCCGGTTACTTCTACATGGACAGCCGCACGTGTGAAATCCGTGCTAACGTGAGCTTGCGTGATGTACCGACAGATCATGTTGAGCTCATGATCCTGGTCCAGGATCACGGCAGTGAACCGCAAGAAACGAGGGCTCTGCTCCGCCTGGCGCTGCTCGAGAACCCGGAGAACCTTGCTGACCCACTAGCCACAGGGGGCTTAGGTAAAGATAACGTTCTTGACGCCTCCACCATCATCATCATCTCGTTAGGCGCCATCTGTGGTCTGCTGATTATCATCATGGCGGCGCTAGCCTTGCGCTGCTCACGTGACAAGAACGACACACGCTCGTACAACTGCCGCGTTGCAGAATCGACCTATCAGCAACGTCCGAGGAAACCGTCACGCCAGATTCACAAAGGTGACATCACACTCGTACCAACTGTTAACGGCGCACTTCCTGTTCATCATCACTCGCCCACCACCACGGTACCGATCCATCACAGCCACCAATCACTGAACAGCATCGTCACTGTGACATCCAATCAGATCCCGGAAAGCTTCGTCCTGGAGCTGACGCATGCCACGCCCCCTGTGGAGGTGAGGGACACTCTAACACAATCCAACACACACACACACGCACACACAAACACACATACACACTAAAAAAACAAACACACACTTGTCTTACCATCCTATACTTGTTGTTTATCTCATTTACATATTTATTTACCCAATTTGCATACTTTGTGATCATCATTTTTTTATTACAAAGAACCTCATCACCACTGTGTCTAACACACATTCATTCATGTGTGTGTGTGTGTACGTGTGTCTGTGTGTGTGTGTGTGTGTATGGGTGTGTTTGCATGTTTATGTTCCATTGTTGTTTATTAGTTTGTTTATTTTTATTTATTTTTATTTTCTATGTGTCTTTATGTTTGTTTTTGCTGTAGCAAGTTTCACAGCTGCTCTCCCTACTCCATCAGGGTCAGTATCAGCCTCGGCCCAGCTTCAGAGGAAACAAACACTCTCGCAGCTACAGGTAAACACGCAGACAAACACACACACACACACACACACACACACACACACACACACACACACACACACGGGTCGCTATGGCGATCCGGACACGCCGGACCGGGCCGGTCCGATCCCATTGGCCGGTGAGCACGCTCCAGTGTAGAGTAGGACAGAACTTCCCTGTTGCCGTGGTCACCCACGCTTGCAGCGTCTGATTGGACGCCTCCGTGTGTGATGTCAGCTCCTGCTTTTCTTTTTTTTTCTACTCCTTTTTTTTGGGGTACTCATCTGTGTGTTGGCTGTTTTTTGGATCATGCCATTTTCTCTCTCTCTCGCTCTCTGTCTCTCTCTCTCTCTCACACACACACACACACACACACACACACACACACACACACAACAATTTGTAATTTAATCTTCATTTGCATTTTAAAAGCCTTGTGGTTTTGCTGCTTATTTTCATTTTCAGAGCCACACTACAGGCAGTGAATCTATAATTAAACGAGGCTCATTTGCATATTTAAATGAGGGTCATGTATGTTGTAGTGTGGAAATAATGACAACAGTGTCTGCTGTTAATAGCTGCAGTGTGTGTGTGTGTGTGTGTGTGTGTGTGTGTGTGTGTGTGTGTGAGAAGGGGGCGGAGCTGATATGCTAGAACAGTGTATAGTGTACATTATATTTTGTACTGGAGTAAAATTGTAAGTGTTTAATTTTTCCGGTGTGTGTGTGTGTGTGTGTGTGTGTGTGTGTGCAGATACACACTCCCAGACTTGGATAAGTTCAGTCTGAAGGACAGTGGGCGGGGCGACAGCGACAGTGACGGCGAGCTCGGTCGTGATTCGCCAATCGACCGGTTGCTAGGCGACGGATTCAGCGAGCTCTTCCACATCGACACACACAGCAGAGTCCACTCAGGTATATACACACACACACACACACACACACACACACACACACACACACACACACACATCTGTTTGTGGTCATAGTCCATTGTAGTGTGTAGTAAAGAAACTCTGTGTGTGTGTGTGTGTGTGTGTGTGTGTGTGTGTGTGTGTGTGTGTGTGTGTGATGCTTTCAAGTCTTAACTGCAGAAAATTGACTGTAATTGCTTGAACAAAATGCAGTCACACACACACACACACACACACACACACACACACACACACACACACACACACACACACACACACACACACACACTAGCTCCACCCAATTTCTGTTTCTCTCTTTTCATCTTTCTTCTTTTTTCTCTACTCTGTTGTTCTCTTTTCACCCTTTATATCTTTCTATCCCCTTTTTACTCTCTTTCCCTCTCTCTCTTTTAATTTTTCTTTCTGTCTCTCTCTGTCCTTTTGTCTGTCTCTCTCTCTCTCTCCCTCTCTCTCTCTCTCCCCCTCTCTCCCCCCTCTCTCTCTCTCTCTCTCTCTCTCTCTCTCTCTCTCTCTCTCTCTCTCTCTCCCTCTCTCTCTTTGTTTACATCATCACTCCTCTCTCCTTTTCCCTTTTCTCACTTCCCTCCATTTGTATCTCTACTTCTCCCAGCCATTCTATCTATCTATCTATCTATCTATCTATCTATCTATCTATCTATCTATCTATCTATCTATCTATCTATCCCAAAAACAGAAACCATTGGGCATTTCCCCAGCCAAAAAATGAAAAAAAAAAAAAGAATCTTGTCATGACAGTGTGATCTAAACACCTCTCTCTCTCTCTCTCTCTCTCTCTCTCTGTCTCTCTCTATCTCTCTCGCTCTCTATCTCTCTCGCTCTCTATCTCTCTCTCTCTCGCGCGCTCTCTCTCTCTCTCTCTCTCTCTCTCTCTCTCTCTCTCTCTCTCTCTCTCTGTCTCTCTCTCTCTCTCTCGCTCTCTATCTCTCTCGCTCTCTATCTCTCTCTCTCTCTCTCGCTCTCTCTCTCTCTCTCTCTCTCTCTCTCTCTGTGTGTTAGGGATGAAGCTGTGTACGGAGGAGTGTCGGGTTCTCGGTCACTCTGATCAGTGCTGGATGCCGTCGTTCTCCTCGTTCTCCACTGAAGACGAGCGCCGCAGTTTCTCCACCTTCGGGAAAGACGCTGATGAGGAAGAGGAGGAGGATGAAGGAGGAGAAAGGTCTCTGCTCTCCGACATCAACTCTGTCCTCCATCGACTCGTCCCCCCTTCTCACGCCGAGCCTGGTGACCTCAGCGAAGGCTCCGCCCCCTGCTGCGTCACCAACGAGAACAGGAAGTGCTTCCTGCCAGGAAACTCGCACTTCCAGAATTCGGCTAATCACACTTCAAATTCAAAATGGCTGCCGGCGATGGAGGAGATCCCAGAAAACTACGAGGAGGACGAGACAGAGAGCGCGATGGGATTCCGTAAACGAACCGAGGACGAATTCACCGCCGAAATCAACAAACTTCTGCTGGACGTCCATCAGAGCTAACGCTAACGCTAATGCTAGCGCTAACGCTGACGTCAAACTAAACGCAGCACCGGATTGAAAACTCCTCTCTCTCTCTCTCTCTCTCTCTCTCTCTCTCTCTCTCTCTCTCTCTCTCTCTCTTTTTTCTCACTCTGCCTGTGCTCCAATCCTGTCTATTAACACTTCCCCCGCATTCACTTCCCCTCGTTCACTTTCCCTAGATCCCATTTGATACTCATCATCTTAAGGGCTGTGTATCTGTTAGCTCGAGTGAAGTGCACTAGATAAGGGGTCGAGTCCACATCACAGTACACTTCAGGATCACACTTATTTATTTACCCAAAATGCACTGCTGCACCAAGCTCTTAAACAGAAGCAATAAATGACTTTGAAAACGTTAACGTTGCTAAACTCCATGCTAGTCAATGGAACTGTGCTAGCTAGATAGCATGTTAGCTAATTAGCACACTCGTTAGTGGACACGTGTAGCGTTTAAATGTTCTGCACTGACCGTGTCCCTGTGTGTGACGTGTGCAGAGTGTGTGCTCCTGCTGATGATGTGCACTCAGGGGAAGTGGTCAAGGGCGCAGTGGAAAAGGATTGGAGCGCAGACGGCTGTCAGGGTGAAATAATCACACAGAGAGACAGACAGTTAGAGACAGACAGACAGACAGACAGACAGACAGAGACTGTACGCTGAAGCCTTTCCCACTCCTCGATCACATGACTGTGTTTTAGTGATTAATGTGATTTGGAACAAAGTGCAACTTCTCTCGTCTTTTTTTAATTTAATTCATTTTTTTATTACACCGTGAACACAATGTGACTGTAAATCGCCTTTATAATCCGACACTGTTGTTTTTTTAACTCTATATTTATAAGTGTGAGTGTGTGTGTGTGTGAGTGTGTGTGTGAGTGTGTGTGTGTGTGTGTGAGTGTGTGTGTGTGTGTGTGTGTTTGTACAGAAAAGTCTATTTTTATACTTTAATGCATGTAAAACTGAAAATAAATGCAATTTTTGTTTATGTACAAATTAATAATAAAAAAAAAATCCTGACTAGCCTTTTACACCTGTGTGTGTGTGTGTGTGTGTGTGTGTGTGTGTGTGTGTGTGTGTGTGCGCGTGTGTGTGTGTGTGTTAAATTCAATGAATAATAATTTTCAGAGATTTTACTGATTTATTTTTAAAATACTTACAGTAATATTTAGTAAATTTTCTAAAATACATCAAATGTGATGTATAAATAAATACATCTGATAAATTGCACTTATGATTTTAAAAAAAATGTAAATATTAATCTCATTAAAAAACAAAAACACAATCGAACAGTGATTTTGCTGTTTCAGCGTTTCTTGGGTTAAAAACTTGATGTAAAATAAAAGTAAAAAAGTAAACGTAAATAAAAAAGCAAACACAAACCTGAACACTCGCAGATACTTGAATATTATCCAAAATACAAAAGCTAAAACTTTCATTAGGGGGCCAAGCACTGAAGGTGTGCAGGAACCTGATTATTATTCTATCCTTTCTTCTTCTTCTTCTTCTTCTTCTTCTTCTTGCTTCTAGGGTGTCTATGGCAGCCCATAGAAACATCTGATAAAAAGTAGTGAAATTTGGCACTGATTAGGGGGGGGGTCTAAGGAACATTTTGACCAAATTTGGGCCAAGTGCTGCCAACGCTCTAGCGCCACCATCGGGTCAGATTTAGGCCGATTTGGAAGAACGTTTATGGTCATAACTTTTGAGTCCAAATGTAAAAGCCAGGCCTGGATTCTCTGAGTCGAGACGAGTTCCACAAGTCCTGCGACGTAAATTTCCACATAAACAGATTTTCTGCCATCTTGGATTTTTTTTTAAATACTTGTCCTACAGATGATGTCCAATCATCAGTTGGCACACATCACCTGCAGAGTAAGTCTCAGAAAAGTGTTTTGAATATTCCAAGCTGTTTGGCCGTAACGGGCCAACAAATCTGACAGCAAAGCCGCCAACAGGAAGTGAGGCAGCAACGACTTTGCACACTGACACAAACCTTGGTAGGCAGCTTCAGGACCATGACCCGAGGCTAAGCAACCAATTTTGCATCACCTACTAGTCAAAAGTAGCAATAACATGCTAAAATTTTTTTTTACATCTAACAGCCATTTTTTGCTCCTCTTCCTCCAAATTTTGCCTAATCTTCACCAAATTTAGGTCCCAAGATGATGTGAGCCAAATTCGGTGAAGATTGGACAAAATTTGCTGCCCATTTGTTCATCTAGACCTTTCCTCCTACAATCAGAGAATCCAACCACTGTCCGTGGTCAAAACATACAGCCATGGCCAAAAGTTTTGAGAATGACACAAATATTAATTTTTACAATGTCTGCTTCCTCAGTTTTTATGATGGCAACTTTCATGTACTCCAGAATGTTATGAAGAGTGATCAGATGAATTGCAATTAATTTCAAAGTCCCTCTTTGCCATGAAAATGAACTTAATCCCAAAAAAACATGTCCACTGCATTTCAGCCCTTCCACAAAAGGACCAGCTGACATCATGTCAGTGATTCTCTCGTTAACACAGGTGAGAGTGTTAACGAGGACAAGGCTGGAGATCACTCTGTCATGCTGATTGAGTTAGAATAACAGACTGGAAGCTTTAAAAGGAGGGTGGTGCTTGAAATTATTGTTCTTCCTCTGTTAACTATGGTTACCTGCAAGGAAACACGTGCAGCCATCATTGCTTTGCGCAAAAAGGGATTCACAGGCAAGGATATTGCTGCTAGTAAGATTGCACCTAAATCAACCATTTATCGGATCATCAAAACCTTCAAGGAGAGAGGTTCAACTGTTGTGAAGAAGGCTTCAGGGCGCCCAAGAAAGTCCAGCAAGCGCCAGGACCGTCTCCTAAAGTTGATTCAGCTGCGGGATCGGGGCACCACCAGTGCAGAGCTTGCTCAGGAATGGCAGCAGGCAGGTGTGAGTGCGTCTGCACGCACAGTAAGGCGAAGACTTTTGGAGGATGTCCTGGTGTCAAGAAGGGCAGCAAAGAAGTCACTTCTCTCCAGGAAAAACATCAGGGACAGACTGCTATTCTGCAAAAAGTACAGGGATTGGACTGCTGAGGACTGGGGTAATGTCATTTTCTCTGATGAATCCCCTTTCCGATTGTTTGGGGCATCTGGAAAAAAAGCTTGTCCGGAGAAGAAAATGTGAGCGCTACCATCAGTCCTGTGTCATGCCAACAGTAAAGCATCCTGAGACCACTTCATGTGTGGGGTTTCTTCTCAGCCAAGGGAGTGGGCTCACTCACAATTTTGCCTAAGAACACAGCCATGAATAAAGAATGGTACAAAAACATCCTCAGAGAGCAACTTCTCCCAACCATCCAAGAACAGTTTGGTGATGAACAATGCCTTTTCCAGCATGATGGGGCACCTTGCCACAAGGCAAAAGTGATAACGAAGTGGCTCGGGGAACAAAACATCGACATTTTGGGTCCATGGCCAGGAAACTCCCCAGACCTTAATCCCATTGAGAATTTGTGGTCAATCCTCAAGAGGCGGGTGGACAAACAAAAACCCACAAACTCTGACAAACTCCAAGCATTGATTATGCAAGAATGGGCTGCCATCAGTCAGGATGTGGCCCAAAAGTTGATTGACAGCATGCCAGGGCCAATTGCAGAGGTCTTGAAAAAGAAGGGTCAACACTGCAAATATTGACTCTTTGCATAAACTTCATGTAATTGTCAATAAAAGCCATTGACACTTATGAAATGCTTGTGATTATACTTCAGTAACAGTAACATCTGACAAAAAGATCTAAAAACACTGAAGCAGTAGACTTTGTGAAAATTAATATTTGTGTCATTCTCAAAACCTTTGGCCACGGCTGTACACATCATGAGTGAAACTACAAATAATTCTTGAATCCCTTCGCCTAAAGTTATGGCTCTGCTTTCCTGTGTAGCGTGTCTGTGAATGTGCGGCTCACCGAGTCTGGGTGCTTGGCCCCCGAAAATGCTGCTTGCAGCTTTAATTTTATTTTAGTTTATTGCTGAAAAAAATCTTGGAAAATAAACTTTTTACATAGTTTATTAATATTTAGAAATTTTGCTAAAAAAAAAAAAATAAATCAAAAGAAAAAGATCAGAAAACATTCTTTTAAAATCTGCATCAAACATATTTTTCAAACATTAAAGAAACCATTTGAAATCCTCAAAAAACAAAATAAATACAAATCACACATTAAATCATACAGGAGGTTTGGGAAGGTCACAGCACCTCCAAATAAATAATCCAAAACAACATAAGAGTTAACCCAGGCTGAGATACGGCGCAGGAACACTTCATTACCAGTGTGTGTTACTGATTCATAAACATCGGCTCAGTGAAGATCATCGTGTGTGTGTGTGTGTGTGTGTGTGTGTGTGTGTGTGTGTGTGTGTGTGTGTGTGTGTGTGTGTGTGAAAAGCTCAGAGACTAAAAACTGAAAACTGAAAATTAAAAATTAAAGACTGTCTGCTGAGACGGAACTGAAGTTTTAATATCATCTGTCTTCACACACACACACACACACACACACACACACACACACACACACACACACACACACACACACACACACCTTGACCCACTACGTTCTGCTCTAAAATCTCTGACACATTGCACACTGAATTTACATCAAATGTTTATTTATTCTCATTTACACTGATTCAGAAACACACTTTAGTGTCTGTGACAAACATTCTCCAGTGGGCGGGGCTATGTTAACTGAATATGCAAATGAGGCATTAATCCAGTCATGTGTTGAGTTGTAGTGTTTGTGATGGACTTATTCTGATATTAACACTAAAATTAAACTATCCTGCTACTATAGTGTGCTATATAATGGGAGAGTCATGTGACCTGTCAGAATGACCTCACACAGATCTAACTACACTCATCTGCAGTAAAAGCTCTGTTTAGAAACAGTATATCTAGAAAAATACACCGAATGTTTTTGCAGATATTCTCATGTTAAATTTATAATTGGTCACTTCTGGGAAAATGATTACAGCTTGAGTCCTGAACTGGTGTCTTCATCCAATCAACGCTCTCTAGGAGGTTCAGTAACTGTGGTGTATCTCAAATGCTATTGGCTGCTGTGTAAATCAGTCGAACCCTTCAACACACTGTCACTCAGACTTCCTGTTTGAAAAGGAAATACACTATATGTGTATATAAAAGTATGTGCACCCCTAACCATCACACCCATATGTCCATGTAGAACATCCCATTCCAGATTTATTCCCCTTTTGCTGTTATAATAAGCTCCATTCTTCTGTGTGCTTCTGAGTTTGGAGAAGAACCTCATATGGGTGTGATGGTCAGATTATAGTATCAAAATAATGTTATTTTACTGAATGAGGTGATTTAAATGATTGCCATCGGGGCTGTTCATGGTATTATATGACGTAATGAGGTGGTCAGAGCGCCATCTAGAGGAGAATCACTGTATTACACAGCCTTCACACTGAACCCTCCGTGCGTGTGTGTGTGTGTGTGTGTGTGTGTGTGTGTGTGTGTGTGTGTGTGTGTGTGTGTGTGTGTGTGTGTGTGAGAGTGTGAGTGAGTGAGGGGAAATAAGCATTTGTTTGTGTCATTTAATATACTTCCAGTGCATATATCTTCAAATTTACACACATCATTTCTTTTCAACTGTGTTTTTATAAATGAGTGTAAAAATAAATGACTTCATAAACATAAACAATGATAGATTTAAAAACCTACATTAATAAGGACTGAAGTATTCGAACACCACAAATGACCAACGTTCGTGTGCTTGTTGCAAAGCCGTCGTTCCAGACGTCTGCTGTAAGAACTGATTTGCTTTTTGCAGTGCTCTGGTTCAGATTTTGGTTCCTTCCTCTCAGGTGCAGGAACAGAGATGATGGAGGTGAAGTTCACTGCTCTGTGTAGCTGTTGTTGTTGCTGCTGCTTTCAGGTCGTCCTGCAACTCTTTTTGAGTGACTGCTGGCTTCTCTCTGACCTTCCTTACCATTAGTCTGAGATCTTGCGAGGTTCACCTGTCCGGGGATGAGGAGTTGTAGCTCCGTGAACTTTCCACCTGCATGTTATGGAACCAGATGTACTGACAGGAAAGTCTGGAGGTCTTTGCTTCGGATCTGTAGCTTTTTCCATTCGAATGTTGTTTCTCAGAACTTCTGGAAGCTCCTTCACCTTCACCATGATTACTGCTTACTGTGTGAAAGCTTCCCACACGATGGTGTATTTCATGTGTGTGTAAATGTGAAGTGGATATATGCAGTGGAAGTACAGTCATGTGAAAAAATAAGTACACCCCATGGAAATTGTTGGCTTTTTTGACATTTGGACAAGCAAACATTCGCCTATTAATAAAGCTGATACACTCTATCAAATGTCACATAAAATTAACATTTTGTAGTAATTTTCACAATTTAAATGAACAAAAACCAGATCAGTCACATGGAAAAAGTAAGTACACCCCTACATTTATCACACCTTCAAATCCATATAATTACAATCAGGTGTTGAAGATCGGGTGCCAGTGATTAGAACCTGCTTAGGGAGTGCAGGTGGAACTCGTCTTATTTATACCCCTCTCATATCTAGTGTCTGGTGTTCCCTTTGTTCCTGAGGTGTGTGGTGTCATCATACCAAGATCTAAAGAGTTCTGTACGGCCTTCAGAAAAAAGGTTGTGGATACCTAGGAGTCTGGCAAGGGATTCAAAAAGATCTCCAAATTATTTGAAATACATCATTCCACTGTGAGGAAAATCATCTACAAATGGTGCAGATTTCAAATGACTGCCAATTAGTCCAGGACTGGCCTCCCAGCAAATTCAGCCCAAGAGCAGACAATCTGATGCAATGAGAAGTCTCCAAGAACCCCAAAATTTCATCACAGGATCTGTTAGTGAGTCTTGCAGCTGTTGGTGTCAAAGTGCATGCTTCTACAATCAGAAAGAGATTGCACAAATTTGACCTGCATGGGAGGCGTGTCAGGAAAAAGCCTTCACAAGACTACAATATAGGCAAAGACCAGGCCTTCTGGAATAATGTGCTCTGGACAGACGAATCACAGTTAGACTTGTTTGGCCACAGTAACAGCAGACATGTTCGGCGCAGACCAAAGACAGCTTTTTGGGAGAAGCACCTCATACCAACTGTGAAGCACGTTGATGGAAATGTTACGGTTTGGGGTTGCTTCACTTCCTCAGGGACTGAACAGCTTGCATTCATTGATTCAACTATGAATTCTGTATCATATCAAAGAGTGCTTGAAGATAACTGTGAGGCCATCTGTCTGACAGTTGAAGTTAAATGAAAGTGGACCCTTTCAACAGGATAATGATCCTAAGCACACTAGCAAATCCACCAAAGAAGAAATGGAGGGTTATGGAATGGCCTCATCAAAGTCCAAACTGAAAGAATATTGCATGGAAGAGTGGTCAAAAATTCCAGCAACCTGATGGACAATTATGCAAAATGCCTATAAGAAGTTATTTCTGCTAAAGGGGACAATACTAGCTTCTGAGGTCAAGGGTGTACTTACTTTTCCAACAGAAGAATAGCACATCTATTGATATTTCTGTTGAATAAATGATAGAAAAAGCAAATTTTCCTTGTGGTTTTGTTCAAGTATATCAGCTTTATTAATATGCACTGTTTCAAAGAGGAGCAAATGTTTGCTCGTCCAAATATGTCAAAAAAGCCAACAATTTCCATGGGGTGCACTTACTTTTTCACATGACTGTATGTTGAATAACTCAAACAGAACTGTCTGAATAGTTATTTATCCTGACTGTATGCTACACTATTATACTGCTGTATGCACCTTATCACACAGAATGTTGCAGCCTTTACATCTTTTGAGTCTTTTATTGCATCCTTCTTAGTGCAGTGTTTCCTCAGCTTCAGAGAAAACACCATTCAGCAACACACACACACACACACACACACACACACACACACACACACACACACACACACACACACACACACACACACACACACACACACACACACACAAAGTGGTGGCATCAATAAAACCGATTAAAAGTTGTTAATGTAGTTTAAAGTCCTGAGACTGTAGTTCCACTTTTCACCAGCAGGAGTCAGTGATGCTCTGTGTTTAAGCTGGGCATCTTTTGGTGTGTGTGTGTGTGTGTGTGTGTGTGTGCGTGTGTGTGTGTGTGTGTGTGTGAGAGAGAGAGAGAGAGAAAGAGAGAGAGAAAGAGAGAGAGCGCACTATAACCAGATAGTATTGTGATCCAGGCTGAATGGAGGAGCAGATCATGCACTGATCCACTAAAGTACAAACAGCAGCGTTGCTTTTCTCTTCAGCTGTCTGGTTGAGTCCGAGTCAGATTGAAAGTCAGAGTCGGATTCCGGCTTGGACATGCCGATTTCCTGTTCCCGCGTCTCTACACTCTCCTGCTGTGTTGTTCATATGAATAGAGAAACACACAAATCACTTCAGCTCACAGAAGATGAGGATTAAGAGATGGAGTTTGAAGTGAGTCACCTCTCATCATGTGGGAGACAAAAGAGAAAATAAAGGGATTAATAACAAACAGGAGACAAACAGTCACTTACAGGTCAGTGTGAAAAGGAGGAGGACGAAAAGAGTTCTATCACTCTGTCTGTCATTCTGTCCATCTCCACTGTTACAGAGAGAACTGTCTCCCAAACCAGACGAAGTGAGATGTGAGTTCTGTTCCTCTCATCCACTGATATACAGTACTGTGCAAAAGTTTTAGCACCCCATCTGTTTAGTACAGACTTTGTTATAGATGTTTTATTTTATGGCGTCTACATGATCAATTCAGTACAAAAACATTTTAGATTCCCAAACATTAGTTTTCAGGCACAGAATGTAATGTTACAGAAAAATGTTTGTATGTCATTAAAGAAAGCAGCGTATTACAGTAAGAGACACTTTTCAGACAGTAAACACAATGAAGGCTGCTGGGTTTCACTGCAGAAATAAGAAGCGAGTGCGAAAGTCAAAGTGTCCAGAAGAACTGTGTCTGGTTCTGCAAGATGCTCAATAAAACTTACCAGCTCATTTCCTTATAAAACTGCACACATTGTACCGGAGATTATTTTTATTTTTATTTTTTTGTCACCAAATATTGACTTTGTTTCATTTACTACTGTTTACTGCTCTTTACTGTATTTATTAATGTAGAAACATTTAATTTCATTATTTTGAAGGCGTCTTTACTCTACAGTATTTCTTTGCACGTGTCTAAAACTTTTAGGACACACCTGGGGGACACCTGGGACACACCTGGGACACACCTGGGACACCTGGGACACTGTTCCTCTGAGTGTGTAGTGTCTCTGTTTTCTGTCTTCATTTTTTTTCGTCTCTTTACTCTCAGACAGGAAACATTTAAGTGTTTAACTTTCGTCCTTCTTCTCTCACTGTCTCTCTTTCCATCTTTTTTTTCTCTGTCTGTCTCTGTCTGTTTATCTCTCTCTCTCTCTCTCTCTCTCTCTCTCTCTAAATTTAATAATGAATCAGTGAGTCTCAGGCAGTTCCTTAAAGATAATGATTAGCTGCTCAGAGCTCTAATTGCTCAAATCATTAGAACTGAGAGAGAGAGGGAGGGAGGGAGAGAGAGAGAGAGAGAGAGAGAGGAGGGAGGGAGAGAGGAAGAGGAGAGAGAGGGAGGAAGAGGGAGAGAGAGGGAGAGGAAGAGGGAGAGAGAGAGAGAGGGAGGAAGAGGAAGAGAGGGAGAGAGGGAGAGAGGAGGAAGAGGAGAGAGAGAGAGAGGAGAGGGAGGAAGAGGAAGAGAGGGAGAGAGAGGGAGAGAGAGGGAGTGAGAGAGAGAGAGAGAGAGAGGGAGGGACAGATAAGGGAGGAGACACCATTTGACCCTGTGTCCACTAAATGACTAAACAAACTAGTGTTGAGTCTCACATCACATCCTTGTGTACTATTCTAGACGGTTCTGGAGTTCTAACACTAACCAGGTTTCCTCTTACAGTGTTTGTATTTAATAAACCTACAGAAAGCTGTGAGTTCCAGATCAGTAGATTTGAGATGAAGCTCATGATGACAATCAGGACGACAGCGGAAAGTTTTAAAGAGAATAGGAGCTTGTCAGTGTGTTTAACGTCACTGTGCATAAAATCTCTCAACCTTTTACAGTTTGAAATGAAATCCAGACTCTCGGGTCATGCGTCAAGTACAAACCGGCCTTAAGTCTCTCCCTGTTCCCTACTCACTACAGGTGCATCTCAATAAATTAGAATGTCGTGGAAAAGTTCATTTATTTCAGTAATTCAACTCAAATTGTGAAACTCGTGTATTAAATAAATTCAGTGCACACAGACTGAAGTAGTTTAAGTCTTTGGTTCTTTTAATTGTGATGATTTTGGCTCACATTTAACAAAAACCCACCAATTCACTATCTCAACAAATTAGAATACTTCATAAGACCAATTAAAAAAACATTTTTAGTGAATTGTTGGCCTTCTGGAAAGTATGTTCATTTACTGTACATGTACTCAATACTTGGTAGGGGCTCCTTTTCCTTTAATTACTGCCTCAATTCGGCGTGGCATGGAGGTGATCAGTTTGTGGCACTGCTGAGGTGGTATGGAAGCCCAGGTTTCTTTGACAGTGGCCTTCAGCTCATCTGCATTTTTTGGTCTCTTGTTTCTCATTTTCCTCTTGAGAATAACCCATAGATTCTCTATGGGGTTCAGATCTGGTGAGTTTGCTGGCCAGTCAAGCACACCAACACCATGGTCATTTAACCAACTTTTGGTGCTTTTGGCAGAGTGGGCAGGTGCCAAATCCTGCTGGAAAATGAAATCAGCATCTTCAAAAAGCTGGTCAGCAGAAGGAAGCATGAAGTGCTCCAAAATTTCTTGGTAAACGGGTGCAGTGACTTTGGTTTTCAAAAAACACAATGGACCAACACCAGCAGATGACATTGCACCCCAAATCATCACAGACTGTGGAAACTGAACACTGGACTTCAAGCAACTTGGGCTATGAGCTTCTCCACCCTTCCTCCAGACTCTAGGACCTTGGTTTCCAAATGAAATACAAAACTTGCTCTCATCTGAAAAGAGGACTTTGGACCACTGGTCAACAGTCCAGTTCTTCTTCTCCTTAGCCCAGGTAAGACGCCTCTGCCGTTGTCTGTGGTTCAGGAGTGGCTTAACAAGAGGAATACGACAACTGTAGCCAAATTCCTTGACACGTCTGTGTGTGGTGGCTCTTGATGCCTTGACCCCAGCCTCAGTCCATTCCTTGTGAAGTTCACTCAAATTCTTGAATCGATTTTGCTTGACAATCCTCATAAGGCTGCGGTTCTCTCGGTTGGTTGTGCATCTTTTTCTTCCACAATTTTCCTTCCACTCAACTTTCTGTTAACATGCTTGGATACAGCACTCTGTGAACAGCCAGCTTCTTTGGCAGTGAATGTTTGTGGCTTACCTAGTGAACCAAACTGAGAGACCATTTTGAAGGCTCAGGAAACCTTTGCAGGTGTTTTGAGTTGATTAGCTGATTGGCATGTCACCATATTCTAATTTGTTGAGATAGTGAATTGGTGGGTTTTTGTTAAATGTGAGCCAAAATCATCACAATTAAAAGAACCAAAGACTTAAACTACTTCAGTCTGTGTGCATTGAATTTATTTAATACACGAGTTTCACAATTTGAGTTGAATTACTGAAATAAATGAACTTTTCCATGACATTCTAATTTATTGAGATGCACCTGTACACTGGAGAATCATGTGCACTATGTAGTGCAC
>CM042535.1:39133300-39135800 GCA_023630585.1 Cranoglanis bouderius | reverse complement strand
TTTATTGAGTTTAGTTTGAGTTTAGTTTGAGTTTATTGAGTTTAGTTTGAGTTTATTGAGATTAGTTTGAGTTTTAGTTTGAGTTTAGTTTGAGTTTATTGAGTTTAGTTTGAGTTTAGTTTGAATTTAGTTTGAGTTTATTGAGTTTAGTTTGAGTTTATTGAGATTAGTTTGAGTTTAGTTTGAGTTTAGTTTGAGTTTAGTTTGAGTTTATTGAGTTTAGTTTGAGTTTAGTTTGAGTTTAGTTTGAGTTTAGTTTGAGTTTATTGAGTTTAGTTTGAGTTTAGTTTGAGTTTATTGAGTTTAGTTTGAGTTTAGTTTGAGTTTATTGAGTTTAGTTTGAGTTTATTGAGATTAGTTTGAGTTTATTGAGTTTAGTTTGAGTTTAGTTTGAGTTTATTGAGTTTAGTTTGAGTTTATTGAGATTAGTTTGAGTTTAGTTTGAGTTTAGTTTGAGTTTAGTTTGAGTTTATTGAGTTTAGTTTTAGTTTAGTTTGAGTTTATTGAGTTTAGTTTGAGTTTAGTTTGAATTTAGTTTGAGTTTACTGAGTTTAGTTTGAGTTTAGTTTGAGTTTAGTTTGAGTTTAGTTTGAGTTTACTGAGTTTAGTTTGAGTTTAGTTTGAGTTTAGTTTGAGTAAACTCTGGTTTTTCGGTCTCAACATGGTGGATTGTTTTTTAGCGGGTTTCATCGCCATGGTAACTTGCGATATACGGCTAACCTACTATGGAGAGAGTTTTATTCTGGGTAAGAGATTGCTAACCCAACTTGGACCAATCAGCTGTGAGCAAAGTGATATAACTCTGACACGATGGAGTTAACCCTTTAGTGTTTGTAGTGAAGGAGAATCCTGTGGAGTGTAAATAATAAGGTGGCCTGGTCTGATGAATAATAAGGGAACCTTTAGGGACAGACACAGTCCCCTGGCTTTTCCCCCATGACCATCCGGATGAAAGATCTGGATTTTCAGCAGATGGTGTAGTTTATCTATAAGGAGCTGAAGACGCCTCTTACTGTACTGAACACTGTATGTTATAAGTTTTCAACCCATTTATTCTCACTGTGAGCATATAAAGTAAATTTATACATTTACAGTTCATGTATCAGTGATGTGGAGATCAGTGATGTAAAGATCAGTGATGTGGAGATCAGTGATGTAAAGATCAGTGATGTGGAGATCAGTGATGTGGAGATCAGTGATGTAGAGATCAGTGATGTAGAGATCAGTGATGTGGAGATCAGTGATGTAAAGATCAGTGATGTGGAGATCAGTGATGTGGAGATCAGTGATGTAGAGATCAGTGATGTGGAGATCAGTGATGTGGAGATCAGTGATGTGGAGATCAGTGATGTAAAGATCAGTGATGTGGAGATCAGTTATGTGGAGATCAGTGATGTAAAGTTCAGTGATGTGGAGATCAGTGATGTGGAGGTCAGTGGAGATCAGTGATGTGGAGGTCAGTGGACATCAGTGGAGATCAGTGGAGATCAGTGATGTAAAGATCAGTGATGTGGAGGTCAGTGGAGATCAGTGATGTGGAGGTCAGTGGACATCGGTGGAGATCAGTGGAGATCAGTGGAGATCAGTGATGTAAAGATCAGTGATGTGGAGATCAGTGATGTGGAGATCAGTGATGTAAAGATCAGTGATGTGGAGATCAGTGATGTGGAGATCAGTGATGTAGAGATCAGTGATGTAGAGATCAGTGATGTGGAGATCAGTGATGTAAAGATCAGTGATGTGGAGATCAGTGATGTGGAGATCAGTGATGTAAAGATCAGTGATGTGGAGATCAGTGATGTTGAGATCAGTGGAGATCAGTGATGTGGAGATCAGTGGAGATCAGTGATGTGGAGGTCAGTGATGTGGAGATCAGTGATGTAAAGATCAGTGATGTGGAGATCAGTGATGTGGAGATCAGTGGAGATCAGTGATGTGGAGATCAGTGGAGATCAGTGATGTGGAGATCAGTGATGTGGAGATCAGTGGAGATCAGTGATGTGGAGATCAGTGGAGATCAGTGATGTGGACATCAGTGATGTGGAGATCAGTGATTTAAAGGTCAGTGATTTAAAGGTCAGTGATGTAAAGATCAGTGATGTGGAGATCAGTGATGTGGAGATCAGTGATGTAAAGGTCAGTGATGTGGAGATCAGTGGAGATCAGTGATGTGGAGATCAGTGGAGATCAGTGATGTGGACATCAGTGATGTGGAGATCAGTGATTTAAAGGTCAGTGATGTGGAGATCAGTGATGTGGAGATCAGTGATGTGGAGATCAGTGATGTGGAGATCAGTGATGTAAAGATCAGTGATGTGGAGATCAGTGATGTGGAGATCAGTGATGTAAAGATCAGTGATGTGGAGATCAGTGGTGTGGAGATCAGTGGAGATCAGTGATGTGGAGATCAGTGATGTGGAGATCAGTGATGTAAAGGTCAGTGATGTGGAGATCAGTGATGTAAAGATCAGTGATGTGGAGATCAGTGATGTGGAGATCA
>CM042535.1:39110800-39120800 GCA_023630585.1 Cranoglanis bouderius | reverse complement strand
GATCATGTTCTTGTCACACAGGTGTTTTTTTTTTTGTTGTTCCATCTTGAGCATGAAGGATACAAAATTCCATCCCCAGACCTACTGAAACCAGACAGCTGCAGGAACTGTGGGATTGAATGAAGGTCTGGTTGCTTCAGAAGGCTTCAAAAGCACTTACACTGGATCAGACACTGAACTTTTTTCTGCTGTTCCTCTGTGTTTTTGGTGTACTTCCTCAACCACCAGCTCCACCTTGTCTCACTCTTGTCCCAGTCTCTTCTCCATGTCTGTCAGTCTCACCCCGGACTCATCACAGTCTCGGTCTCATCTCTGTTTTTGTCTTGTCTTAGTCATTTTTCCTTTTCCATGTATTTATTTATTTATTTATTTATTTTGGAGCCATCAGAAACCATGAAACCATCTGTCTTTAGCTTCTATAGTGTAATATGTTACATGTGTATACAAACCTGTCTGTTAGTGCGCCCTCTGGTGGTGAGGCCACACAGCACACCTAGTATCCAGGATTCATAATGAGTGTCCAAAACTATAAGCCAATCACAGGCCCAAAAAAGGGAGGTAAATTAGTGCACATCTGGCAACCCTGAGAGTGTGATAAGGATCATCTCCACCTTAGTGAGAGTGTATAGCATTGCAGTGAAAATCAGTGCTAACAGCATCTCTGTAAACACACACACACACACACACACACACACACACACACACACACACACACACACACACACACACAGACCAATCTGCAGCTCAATAACTTCATTCAGCCATATCAGTGAGAGACGATAATGTTGTTTAAACACAATTTAATCTCCTGAATGTAATTTTAGCGTCTCGGCGATGATACACTTAATTTAAACTCTCGGCCGTCACGGACCTGCAGTGGATTTAATAAACACTGGGTTTAATAAGCGCTGAGTTTGTCCATGTTTGTTTATTGTGTTTGTTGATACGTCAGTGTCAGTCCTCACGACTCTAATAAACACGAGTAAATGAATAATCTCATAAATAATACATACGGTTGAGATGAAATATGTTTACTGTGTGTGTGTGTGTGTGTGTGTGTGTGTGTGTGTGTGTGTGTGTGTGTGTAAGAGAGAGAGAGAGAGAGAGAGAGAGAGAGAAGGAGAACAGATGGTGCACCGGGTGCCAATACTTTCACTCCACAATTTCACCTCGCGCGTTATTCTAGTTTGGTTTCCGGCCTTTTCTTTTTCTTTTTATATTTCTAAAATTAATTACACACATGTGCGTATACAAAGGTACACACACATACACACACACACACACACACACACACACACACACACACACATACACACACACACACACACACACACACACACACACACACACATACACACGCACACACGCACACACACGCACACACGCACACACACACGGTGTATGCCAAGGCCAGATGCTCTTATGCCAGGCTAATTACTAAAACTCGTTTTAGAGCCAAGCAACCATCTGCCAATAACACACACACACACACACACACACACACACACACACACACACACACACACACACACCTAGGGCAAAAGACATGATTAATGAGCAGATACATTTGTCGTTACAGGGCAAACCTGCAGTCACGCTTGAGCTTGCACATACACACACAAACACACACACACACACACACACACATATATATATATATATATATATATATATATATATATATATATATATATATATAGTATCTCACAAAAGTGAGTACACCCCTCACATTTTTGTAAATATTTTATTATATCTTTTCATGGGACAGCACTGAAGAAATGACACTTTGCTACAATGTAAAGTAGCAACTGGTCACTGGAAGTTCAACATGGCGCCTCATGGCAAAGAACTCTCTGAGGATCTGAAACAAAGAATTGTTGCTCTACATAAAGATGGCCTAGGCTATAAGAAGATTGCCAACACCCTGAAACTGAGCTGCAGCACGGTGGCCGAGACCATACAGAGGTTTAACAGGACCGGTTCCACTCAGAACAGGTTCCACTCAGAACAGACCTCGCCATGTTCCACCAGAGAAGCTGAGTGCACGTGCTCAGCTTCATATCCAGAGGTTGGCTTTGCAGAATAGACGTATGAGTGCTGCCAGCATCGCTGCAGAGAGAGAGAGAGAGAAGAGAGAGAGAGAGCGAGGAGGGGGGGGGGGGGGGAGAGAGAGAGAGATAGAGGGAGAGAGAGAGAGAGAGAGAGATAGATAGGGAGGGAGAGAGAGAGAGAGAGAGAGAGAGAGGGAGGGAGAGAGAGAGATAGAGAGAGAGAGAGAGAGGGAGAGAGGAGAGGGAGGTAGAGAGAGAGAGAGAGGGAGGGAGGGGGAGAGATAGAGAGAGAGAGAGAGAGAGAGAGGGAGGGAGAGAGAGAGAGAGAGAGAGAGAGACAGATGTGAAGGGGAGGAGAGTGAAACAGAGTGTGGGGTAGTTTGTAGAGAAAAAAGAGAGGTGTGTGTGTGTGTGTGTGTGTGTGTGTGTATGCGTGTGTGTGTGTGCATGTGTGTGTGTGTATGCGTGTGTGTGTGTGCATGTGTGTGTGTGTGTGCGTGTGTCTGTGTGCGTGTGTGTGTGTCTGTGTGTGTGTGCGTGTGTGTGTGTGTGCGTGTGTGCGTGCGTGTGTGTGTGCGTGTGTGTGTGTGTGCGTCTGTGTGTGTGTGTGTGTGTGCGTCTGTGTGTGTGTGTGTGTGTGTGTGTGTGTGTGCGTGTGTGTGTGTGTGTGCGTGTGTGTGTGTGTGTGTGTGTGTGTGTGTGTGTGTGTGTGTGCGTCTGTGTGTGTGTGTGTGTGTGTGTGCGTGTGTGTGTGTGCGTGCGTGTGTGTGTGCGTGTGTGTGGTGTGTGTGTGCGTGTGTGTGTGTGCGTGCGTGTGGGTGCGTGTGTGCGTGTGCGTGTGTGTGTGTGCGTGTGTGTGTATGCGTCCGTGTGCGTGCGTGCGTGTGTACGCGTGTGTGTATGCGTGCGTGTGTGTGTGTGTGTGTGTGTACGCGTGCGTGTGTGTGTGTGTGTGTGTAATAATAAAGGCTGTACGCTGTAGGCGTTTATAGAATAAAAGGTTATTTCATATCTTCAATGGTTTCTTTTTTTTTCTTCATTTTTTTTTTCTTTTCATGTTTTATTTAACTCATTTATGGTTTTTCTCTGTCTGTCTGTCTGTCTGTCTGTCTGTCTGTCTGTCTGTCTTTCTTTCCTCTGTGTCACAGTGGCCTTTAGTGAGAAATAGGACGCGACCCCAGTGCTCATGTCCTCAGGAGCTGCAGAGCATTCTGGCACTAAACTAGTCTCTGGTTCTTCTGGGTTCTTCGCAGACAGGCAGAGAGAGAGACAGAAAGGCAGGCAGACAGGCAGAGAGAGAGACAGACAGAAAGGCAGGCAGACAGGCAGAGAGAGAGACAGACAGAAAGGCAGGCAGAGAGAGAGACAGACAGAAAGGCAGGCAGAGAGAGAGACAGAAAGGCAGGCAGAGAGAGAGACAGACAGGCAGGCAGAGAGACGGGTGTGTAGAGGTGTGAAAAGCCGGGTGTGAGTGGAAATGGCTGTAACAGGAGTGTCTCAGTGGATCTGAAGGTCATGGTGTGTTTGGAACACAGCCCATTATCCACTCCACTGTTCCCTGAAGTGGTGTGTAACGTGCCGTCTGATCAAACACCACGTCCTCACACACTGTTCCGGTTCTAATGGTGGAAGCACCAGGGACCGAGTGTGGCGTTAACACTGTGTCCTAAATGCTAGCGTTCAACACACTGTCCTTATTTTAAACATCAAGTGGATTGGGACGGAGCGCTCAGATACCGAGAGTGACAAAAGTGCTCCTGATGTAGCCTGCAGGGTGTGTGTGTGTGTGTGTGTGTGTGTGAGAGAGAGAGAGAGAGAGAGAGAGAGAGAGAGAGAGAGAGAGAGAGAGAGAGCGAGCAAGCAAAGAAAAGACTGTTAGGCAGAAAGATAGACAGACAGGGAAACAAAGAAACAGAGAGACAGACACAGATAGAGAGACGGAGAAAGAGACAGACAGACTGTGAGACAGAGAGACAGACTGTGAGACAGACAGACAGACTGTGAGACAGACAGACAGACAGACTGTGAGACAGAGAGACAGACAGACTGTAAGACAGACAGACAGACTGTGAGACAGACAGACAGACAGACTGTGAGACAGAGAGACTGTGAGACAGAGAGACAGACAGACAGACTGTGAGACAGAGAGACAGACAGACAGACTGTGAGACAGACAGACAGACAGACAGACTGTGAGACAGACAGACTGTGAGACAGAGAGACAGACAGACAGACTGTGAGACAGAGAGACAGACAGACAGACTGTGAGACAGAGAGACAGACAGACAGACAGACAGACTGTGAGACAGAGAGACAGACAGACAGACTGTGAGACAGACAGACAGACAGACAGACAGACTGGGAGACAGACAGACTGTGAGACAGAGAGACAGACTGTGAGACAGACAGACTGTGAGACAGAGAGACAGACAGACAGACTGTGAGACAGACAGACAGACAGACAGACTGTGAGACAGAGAGACAGACAGACAGACAGACAGACTGTGAGACAGAGAGACAGACAGACAGACTGTGAGACAGAGAGACAGACAGACAGACAGACAGACTGTGAGACAGAGAGACAGACAGACAGACTGTGAGACAGAGAGACAGACAGACAGACAGACTGTGAGACAGAGAGACAGACAGACAGACTGTGAGACAGAGAGACAGACTGTGAGACAGACAGACTGTGAGACAGACAGACTGTGAGACAGAGAGACAGACAGACAGACTGTGAGACAGACAGACAGACAGACAGACTGTGAGACAGACAGACTGTGAGACAGAGAGACAGACAGAGAGACAGACAGACAGACTGTGAGACAGAGAGACAGACAGACAGACTGTGAGACAGAGAGACAGACAGGCTACATGTATTGTGATGTATTTATTCACACTGAAACATTTGAATAAAATAATAATATTTAATATTAATACAAATAAACTGTAATAAATATAGAGTGATAAATAAAGTGTAAATTAGAACTTTAATGAAAACAATAGAAAATGGAATGAATATGAAATAAATAAACACTAAAGCATTTCAGCTCCACAGTAAATAAATAATTCTATAATAATTAACACTTCACTGGATTTGTAATCAAATCTATTAGTAAATAATTAACTCATTAATATTTATTTTCCTAATGAACAAACAACAACTTTTCATTAGTCTGTAATAAAATATTTATTTGTGAGTAACAACCTGCTGAGTATTTTATTTTATTTTGTTAAAGTGAACATAAAATGTCTAAATAAATAAATAAACAAATAAATAAACAAATAAATAAGAAGGTAAATCAGCTGATGTAATACAGAAGTAAATAATGAGGTGAAGTTTTATAATATATTTTATTGAAATTAAATAAATGAATAGTAAATAAGGAGTAAAGGAAGCTGCTGTGGAGTTTTAATCAAATAAATCAACAGTAAAAAAAAACAACAACCCAATAATAAAATAAATAAATAAATGTTAATGAGGAAGAAACAAACACGCTGACGCACTGGACTCCGATATAAACAATAAATAAATAAATAGTGTTTACGGTTTTATTCACTCATCATTTTTATTCATACTGTCAGCACACACACACACACACACACACACACACACACACACACACACACACACACACCTCAGGCACTACAATGAGTGAGCCTACAGTCATCTAAACAGGAAGCAAGAAGCATCCTGGTGTGTGTGTGTGTGTGTGTGTGTGTGTGTGTGTGTGTGTGTGTGTGTGTGTGTGTGTGTGTGTGTGTGTGTGTGTGTGTGTGTGTGTGTCATGTCTATCTGTGTGTACAGTTCCTGTCCCATTCAGTAGGGGGCGGAGCCTCTCTGCCTCACACTGAGTTCCTCACAGCTTTGTGTGCTTGTTGGGTGTGTGTGTGTGTGTGTGTGTGGTGGGTGTGTGTGTGTGTGTGTTGGGTGTGTGTGTGGGTGTGTGTGTGTGTGTGTGTGTGTGTGTGTGTGTGTGTGTGTGTGTGTGTTGGATGTTCTAGCTGTAATCAGCATGATCTGCTCAGCACCATCTGCACTGTTTATATCCCTCACTTTCTCTCTCTCTCCCCTCTCCACACACACACACACACACACACACACACACACACACACACACACACACACACACACACACAGTGCAAGCAATACTTCTATACAGTTGGAGTATGGGTGCAGTTCTTGAAGTGTTTAGATTAGGAGGCGTGTTTAGATAAGGGGGCGTGGTTATTTTGGGGGGCGTGTCCCAAAACTCCACTGTTTCTTTTAATAATTGTATTAAAAGTCGTTTTGTCTCAGATCAGACTGCAGTACGCGTCACTGCTCTATTCTCACACTAAACACATTTATAATCATTCACTCTACCCTAAAACACTGTAAATATATACTGAGCTGTGATTGGTCCATCCCGCATAGCCCCACCCCTTTCACCTTTCAGTCACAGATAAAGACAGAACACTGATAATAAACACTGAGTGAAGAGAAGCAGCTCGACACGCCCCTGCGTTCAACACCCACTCACTCCACTTCCTCATTTATACTGGGTTTACTGATAACTCTACACTACACACACACACTACACACACACTACACACACACACACACACACACACACTACACACACACACTACACACACACACTACACACACACTACACCCACTCACTCCACTTCCTCATTTATACTGGGTTTACTGATAACTCTACACTACACACACACACTACACACACACTATACACACACTACACACACACACACACACACACACACACACACTACACACACACTACACACACACTACACACACACACTACACCCACTCACTCCACTTCCTCATTTATACTGGGTTTACTGATAACTCTACACTACACACACACACTACACACACACTACACACACACTACACACACACACACACTACACACACACACTACACCCACTCACTCCACTTCCTCATTTATACTGGGTTTACTGATAACTCTACACTACACACACACACTACACACACACTACACACACACTACACACACACACACACACACACACACACACACACTACACACACACTACACACACACTACACACACACACTACACCCACTCACTCCATTTCCTCATTTATACTGGGTTTACTGATAACTCTACACTACACACACACACTACACACACACTATACACACACTACACACACACACACACACACACACACACACACACTACACACACACTACACACACACTACACACACACACTACACCCACTCACTCCACTTCCTCATTTATACTGGGTTTACTGATAACTCTACACTACACACACACACTACACACACACTACACACACACACACACACACACACACACACACTACACACACACTACACACACACTGCACACACACACTACACCCACTCACTCCACTTCCTCATTTATACTGGGTTTACTGATAACTCTACACTATACACACACACTACACACACACTACACACACACTACACACACACTACACATACACTATACACACACTACACACACACACACACTACACACACACTACACACACACACACACTACACACACACTACACACACACTACACTACACACACACACTACACACACACACACACACTACACACACACACTACACCCACACACTCCACTTCCTCATTTATACTGGGTTTACTGATAACTCTACACTACACACACACACTACACACACACTACACACACACACACACACACACACACTACACACACACTACACACACACTGCACACACACACTACACCCACTCACTCCACTTCCTCATTTATACTGGGTTTACTGATAACTCTACACTACACACACACACTACACACACACTACACATACACTATACACACACTACACACACACACACACTACACACACACTACACACACACACTACACACACACACACACTACACACACACACACTACACACACACACTACACCCACTCACTCCACTTCCTCATTTATACTGGGTTTACTGATAACACTACACACACACACTACACACACACTACACACACACACACACACACACACACTACACCCACTCACTCCACTTCCTCATTTATACTGGGTTTACTGATAACTCTACACTACACACACACACTACACACACACTACACATACACTATACACACACACACACACACACACACACACTACACACACACTACACACACACTACACACACACACTACACCCACTCACTCCACTTCCTCATTTATACTGGGTTTACTGATAACTCTACACTACACACACACACTACACACACACTACACACACACACACACACTACACACACACACTACACCCACACACTCCACTTCCTCATTTATACTGGGTTTACTGATAACTCTACACTACACACACACACTACACACACACTACACACACACTACACACTACACACACTACACACACACTACACACACACACACACACTACACACACACACTACACACACACTACACACACACTACACACAGACTACACACACACTACACACACACTACACACACACACTACACACACACACTACACACACACTACACACACAGACTACACACACACTACACACACACTACACACACACTACACACACACACTACACCCACTCACTCCACTTCCTCATTTATACTGGGTTTACTGATAACTCTACACTACACACACACACTACACACACACACTACACACACACACTACACACACACTACACACACACACTACACACACACACACTACACCCACTCACTCCACTTCCTCATTTATACTGGGTTTACTGATAACTCTACACTACACACACACACTACACACACACTACACACACACTATACACACACTACACACACACACTACACACACACACTACACTCTGTGTTTGGGACAGAGCCGAAGTTCTGAGTCGTATTTAAACTTCAGATCTCATTTATAATTTTTTTTTTTAAATTAAAAATAAATAAAACAAAAAAAGTGTCTCATTGATTTTATATTTTGGGAAACAGACGAGAAAATAGCTTTCATCTTTTATTTCCTTTCGACTGCAGACACACACACACACACACACACACACACACACACACACAATGAGAATTTTACAGTCAACAGTCTTTGCTGGTGTGTGTGTGTGTGTGTGTGTGTGTGTGTGTGTGTGTGTGTGTGTGTGTGTGTGTGTGTGTGCTCATTAGCAGTAGCATCATGTTCAGAGCTTCAAAGGACTCTGTAATGAGCTCTGATTGGGACACTGATGAAGTGCAGGACACACACACACACACACACACACACACACACACACACACACACACACACACACTCACAGACTATACAGATGTTGTGAATAGCCTCACACACTGGTCGTGTTTCTGTGATTGACAGCTGTGCCTGAGGGGGCGTGGCCTTTATAAAATGGCCACTCTCCATTCTCTTGGTCCTCTCTTCTTCACCTCATTTAATTTTTTTCAACCCTTTCTCTCCTTTTTTCACTTCTCTCTCCTTCCATCTATCTTCCTGTTCTCCGCTGTTCTTCTTCTGTTTCTTTTTTTGTTCTTTTATTCTTATACTTTATTTCTCTTCTTTTTCTTCTTTTCTCTCTCTTTTCTAACCTTCTTCTCTATCTCTGTACATCCTTCTCTCCTTTTTCTTCTACCTTTCTTTCTGTCTATTTTACTTTCTTTTAATTCTGTTCTCTTGTTTTCTATCGACCACCTTTTCTCTTCTTGTCTCCCTCTTTCTTCTTATCCGGACTAAATCCCTTCCTTTAGCCAGACTAGCGTTAGTGTTACGTGTTAATTTAGGTGTGTGTGTGTGTGTGTGTGTGTGTGTGTGTGTGAGAGAGAGAGAGAGGGAGAGATGGAGAGAGAGAGAGTGAGAGAGAGTGAGAGAGTGAGAGAGAGAGAGTGAGAGAGAGAGAGAGCAAGAGAGCGA
>CM042535.1:39090800-39095800 GCA_023630585.1 Cranoglanis bouderius | reverse complement strand
ACTAAACAAATAAAACTGAACTGAATTGAAGTTTAGTTCCATGAAGCTGAGTCTCTTATCCTCATGGTCGAGTTCTCGCTTCACACCAGTGAGATTACATGTTTAATATTTAATTTTTCTGTCATTTTCTCTGCTCCCTTTAATTTTTCTTTTTCTCTTTAATTTGCATTGTTATTAACGACACCTCGCTCTCTGTGGGGGAAGAAAGAAAGAAATGAATGTTGTCATGCACTGGACACGGTATTAAAATAAATCCTGTCATAGTGGTGTTTATTTTAGCATTGTGTCCAATCATGCAGCTCCGGCCAATTATCCGCATCAACACAGGCTAAATCAGGAGAAACCCCTCACTGTGTGTGTGTGTGTGTGTGTGTGTGTGTGTGTGTGTTTGTCCGACTGTTTCCTGCTTGTTTGTTTAACAAGACAAACCACTGCTCCATGTTTTCTGTATTTGCGCTAACGAGACACTCTCTTTCATCGCCGTGTTCGTGTGTTTGTAAGTGGAACTGAAGCCTCGGGGACGAGTCGGAGAACCCCACTGACTGCATTATTTATATGTTTATTATAATTATTTATATTTATATATCTGTCTCAAACAAGTCACAGAAATTAACCTAGAATTTGTATAACTGTGGCACATATAGATATATAGATATTATATATCTAATCTGTTTAAAATTGATTGTATAGAATGTTCCAGTCTGCATGATACTTTGGGTTAACGGTGAGAGTCTGATCTTGACAAGGTCTCGAGGCTCAGCAATCCTGCTGCTCCTAGCTAACGCTACCCTCTGTAATGCTAATCTGTTTTCATATGCACTGCATTAGCATCTGTTAGCATGGCATTTCCAGCCAATCAGCTTTGATTTGATGGGGCGCCGACTCTTCCCAAAACCCCATCGGAGTAAAATGACAAAGACCACACACCCACGGACTGCATTAGCCGCTGCATGCTAACGAGGGAGCCAGAGTTAACGAGCGTTGGATGTCTGTATTTTCGCTTGCTATGTAGGCGGCGTGGTGTTGACTCGATGATGAGGGCTTGTCAGCAAAGTGTCTTGATGGTGAAGTGGGACGCTTCAAAGAGTGTTTCAAGTGAACAAGAGAGAGGGAGAGAGAGAGAAAGAGGGAGGGAGGAAGAGGGAGAGAGAGAGAGAGAGAGAGAGAGGGAGGGAGGAGAGAGGGTGTTGATGATTACAGAGGGGTTGTTATTGGTGTTGATGATTACAGAGGGGTTGTTATTGGTGTTGATGACTACAGAGGGGGTTGTTATTGGTGTTGATGACTACAGAGGGGTTGTTATTGGTGTTGATGACTACAGAGGGGTTGTTATTGGTGTTGATGATTACAGAGGGGGTTGTTATTGGTGTTGATGACTACAGAGGGGATGTTATTGGTGTTGATGACTACAGAGGGGGTTGTTATTGGTGTTGATGATTACAGAGGGGTTGTTATTGGCGTTGATGACTACAGAGGGGGTTGTTATTGGCGTTGATGATTACAGAGGGGTTGTTATTGGCGTTGATGACTACAGAGGGGGTTGTTATTGGCGTTGATGACTACAGAGGGGTTGTTATTGGCGTTGATGACTACAGAGGGGTTGTTATTGGCGTTGATGATTACAGAGGGGTTGTTATTGGCGTTGATGACTACAGAGGAGGTTGTTATTGGCGTTGATGACTACAGAGGGGGTTGTTATTGGCGTTGATGACTACAGAGGGGTTGTTATTGGCGTTGATGACTACAGAGGGGGTTGTTATTGGCGTTGATGACTACAGAGGGGTTGTTATTGGCGTTGATGACTACAGAGGGGTTGTTATTGGCGTTGATGACTACAGAGGGGTTGTTATTGGCGTTGATGACTACAGAGGGGGTTGTTATTGGCGTTGATGACTGCAGAGGGGGTTGTTATTGGCGTTGATGACTACAGAGGGGTTGTTATTGGCGTTGATGACTACAGAGGGGTTGTTATTGGCGTTGATGATTACAGAGGGGTTGTTATTGGCGTTGATGATTACAGAGGGGGTTGTTATTGGCGTTGATGACTACAGAGGGTTGTTATTGGCGTTGATGATTACAGAGGGGGTTGTTATTGGCGTTGATGACTACAGAGGGGTTGTTATTGGCGTTGATGATTACAGAGGGGTTGTTATTGGCGTTGATGACTACAGAGGGGATGTTATTGGTGTTGATGACTACAGAGGGGGTTGTTATTGGTGTTGATGACTACAGAGGGGGTTGTTATTGGTGTTGATGACTACAGAGGGGGTTGTTATTGGCGTTGATGATTACAGAGGGGTTGTTATTGGCGTTGATGATTACAGAGGGGTTGTTATTGGCGTTGATGACTACAGAGGGGTTGTTATTGGCGTTGATGATTACAGAGGGTTGTTATTGGCGTTGATGACTACAGAGGGGTTGTTATTGGCGTTGATGACTACAGAGGGGTTGTTATTGGCGTTGATGACTACAGAGGGGTTGTTATTGGCGTTGATGACTACAGAGGGGTTGTTATTGGCGTTGATGACTAAAGAGGGGGTTGTTATTGGCGTTGATGACTACAGAGGGGTTGTTATTGGCGTTGATGACTACAGAGGGTTGTTATTGGCGTTGATGACTACAGAGGGTTGTTATTGGCGTTGATGACTACAGAGGGGTTGTTATTGGCGTTGATGACTGCAGAGGGTTGTTATTGGCGTTGATGACTACAGAGGGGTTGTTATTGGCGTTGATGACTACAGAGGGTTGTTATTGGCGTTGATGACTACAGAGGGGGTTGTTATTGGCGTTGATGACTACAGAGGGTTGTTATTGGCGTTGATGACTACAGAGGGGTTGTTATTGGCGTTGATGACTACAGAGGGGTTGTTATTGGCGTTGATGACTACAGAGGGGGATGTTATTGGCGTTGATGACTACAGAGGGGTTGTTATTGGCGTTGATGATTACAGAGGGGGTTGTTATTGGCGTTGATGACTACAGAGGTTGTTATTGGCGTTGATGATTACAGAGGGGTTGTTATTGGTGTTGATGACTACAGAGGGGATGTTATTGGTGTTGATGACTACAGAGGGGGTTGTTATTGGTGTTGATGACTACAGAGGGGGTTGTTATTGGTGTTGATGATTACAGAGGGGTTGTTATTGGCGTTGATGACTACAGAGGGGTTGTTATTGGCGTTGATGATTACAGAGGGGTTGTTATTGGCGTTGATGATTACAGAGGGGTTGTTATTGGCGTTGATGACTACAGAGGGGGTTGTTATTGGCGTTGATGACTACAGAGGGGTTGTTATTGGCGTTGATGATTACAGAGGGTTGTTATTGGCGTTGATGATTACAGAGGGGGTTGTTATTGGCGTTGATGACTACAGAGGGGGTTGTTATTGGCGTTGATGACTACAGAGGGGGTTGTTATTGGCGTTGATGACTACAGAGGGGGTTGTTATTGGCGTTGATGATTACAGAGGGGGTTGTTATTGGCGTAGATGACTAGAGAGGGGGTTGTTATTGGCGTTGATGACTACATACGGGGTTGTTATTGGCGTTGATGACTACAGAGGGGGATGTTATTGGCGTGGATGACTACAGAGGGGGTTGTTATTGGCGTTGATGATTACAGAGGGGGTTGTTATTGGCGTTGATGACTACAGAGGCGGTTGTTATTGGCGCTGATGACTACAGAGGGGTTGTTATTGGCGTTGATGATTACAGAGCGGGTTGTTATTGGTGCTGATGACTACAGAGGGGGTTGTTATTGGTGTTGATTACAGAGGAGGTTGGTATTGGTGTTGATGATTACAGAGGGGGTTGTTATTGGTGTTGATGATTACAGAGGGGTTGTTATTGGTGTTGATGATTACAGAGGGGTTGTTATTGGCGTTGATGACTACAGAGGGGGTTGTTATTGGTGCTGATGACTACAGAGGGGGTTGTTATTGGTGTTGATGATTACAGAGCGGGTTGTTATTGGTGCTGATGACTACAGAGGGGGTTGTTATTGGTGTTGATTACAGAGGAGGTTGTTATTGGTGTTGATGATTACAGAGGGGGTTGTTATTGGTGTTGATGATTACAGAGGGGGTTGTTATTATTTATGGCTCTCAGGCTGATTGTAAATAAAATCAGGTCGAAAAGTTCAACCTTTACAGCTGAAGCACAAAAGTGACGCCTCGTGTCTGTTTCCCCTTTAACCTGAAATACAAAGTTAATTTCCTGAAAGCTCACCTCTGTCTCCATCAGACTCTGGCTGAAAGTCTAATGCTAATGAGCAGCTCAGACATCTAACATGCCATCCTGAGATCAGACTCTGATATAGCTCTCTACATGCCAGCCTGAGATCAGACTCTTATAATTCTCTACACGCTGGCCTGAGATCAGAGTCTAACTCTACACGCTGGCTTGATATCAGACTCTAACTCTACACGCCGACCTGAGATCAGACTCTAACTCTACACGCTGGCCTGAGATCAGAGTCTAACTCTACACGCTGGCCTGATATCAGACTCTAACTCTACACGCCGACCTGAGATCAGACTCTAACTCTGCACGCTGGCCTGAGATCAGACTCTAACTCTACACGCCAGCCTGAGATCAGACTCTAATATAGTTCTCTACAGCCTGGTCTGATTACAGAGTCGATTAGATTAGATTAGAAAAGCCCAGCAGCTGAAAGTGCTCCTTCACTGGTGTTGGTTTATATTGAGATGGTCTCACAGGGCTGTAGTGTTCTGTTACACTGATCATTAATATAAAGGCAGTAATGTGGTAGTGTGGTCTTTATTTTTATATTTATATCCTGTGTTTATTAAGATGAAGCACTGAGCTGCCACACCGTTTGATTTTATAATTTTATAGTCGTAATTTTACATCATTATTGGTCATTCTGTCGGATTTTAGAGCTCTCGCTCTCTCTGCTTAAACGTGTAGATTAATCTTCTTAATGTGAGGGAGTTAAAGGCCTACTGGGAACACGTCCAAATCCCCTGCTATTATTAACAC
>CM042535.1:39083300-39085800 GCA_023630585.1 Cranoglanis bouderius | reverse complement strand
CCATATTCCCTGTCAGGGGCCTTTATGTTAACATGCTTAATGTAGCCATGGAAATGCCTTCCGAAATCAGACTGATAATCAGAACAGTAATTAAAGTGTGTGCTATTAGACAGACAGTTGTCTCACTGACACTCAGCGAGACAGTTCTGTCCACAGTGTTTGGGATGGACTGTGTAATGAACGCATGTGATTAGATTGTAGCTAGCAAGTTACTTATGCTAATGTGTCTGTCTGTCCTTCTGTCTGCCTGTCTCTCTTTCTCTTTGTCTGTCTGTCTCTCTTTCTCTTTGTCTGTCTGTCTCTCTTTCTCTTTGTCTGCCTGTCTCTCTTTCTCTTTGTCTGCCTGTCTCTCTTTCTCTTTGTCTGTCTGTCTCTCTTTCTCTTTGTCTGTCTGTCTCTCTTTCTCTTTGTCTGTCTGTCTCTCTTTCTCTCTGTCTGTCTGTCTCATTTCTTTCTCACTGTGTCAGGTTGTTTCTCTCCCACCACAGGTACCTCTCCGCTCCCCTCCTTCCTCACAGCAGCGTTGTGTCTGTAGAATAGCGTATATTATTGTATATTAGAAAAATATCAGCACATGAAGAAAGAACAGTAAAAGCAATAGAATCATAAATTAAAGGGCGTAACCAGGGTGTTCTTAACAGAACAAAATTTCCATAACTAAAAAGACTAAGATGTTAAAATATGGTTTTAAAGATCACTCCATCCTGAGCGTGGGAACTTTCTGATCCTCCACAGAGCAGTAAATTATCTCGGAGTGCAGAAAGAGAGTGAGGTGGAGAGAAGAGAGAGACGGGGTGCATGAATCATTTGGAGTAAAAAGCAATAATCCCGCCGTGCTGCTGAAATGCCGGTGTGTAATGGGTTCTGCAGAGAATCACCTCTGAAGAGCAGAAAAAGAAAGAAGAAACATTCTCTCTGTCTGTCTGAGGGTATAGGAACATGTCTGAGCAGATGGACTTGTATTAATGCACTTTATGAAAAGATCTGAATGGAGCTGGAATCCAGACCTAATGTTCCATCTTACACTGCTAATAAACAAACCCTAATCTCCAGCTTCATCATTCTGTTGAACAATCTTGTTTCACTCCTGCTTTACACCTGCTTTACACCTGCTTTGCACCTGCTTTACACCTGCTTTACACCTGCTTTACACCTGCTTTACACCTGCTTTACCTGCTTTACACCTGCTTTACCTGCTTTACACCTACTTTACACCTGCTTTACCTGCTTTACACCTGCTTTACCTGCTTTACACCTGCTTTACACCTGCTTTACAACTGCTTTACCTGCTTTACACCTGCTTTACCTGCTTTACACCTGCTTTACACCTGCTTTACACCTGCTTTACACCTGCTTTACACCTGCTTATCTATGTTTTACATCTGCTTTACACCTGCTTTACACCTGCTTTACAACTGCTTTACCTGCTTTACACCTGCTTTACCTGCTTTACACCTGCTTATCTATGTTTTACACCTGCTTTACACCTGCTTTACACCTGCTTTACCTGCTTTACACCTGCTTTACCTGCTTCACATCTGCTTTACACCTGTTTTACACCTGCTTATCTATGTTTTACATCTGCTTTACACCTGCTTTACAACTGCTTTACCTGCTTTACACCTGATTTACACCTGCTTTACCTGCTTTACCTGCTTTACACCTGCTTTACCTGCTTTACACCTGCTTTACACCTGCTTATCTATGTTTTACACCTGCTTTACACCTGCTTTACACCTGCTTTATATCTGCTTTACACCTGCTTATCTATGTTTTACACCTGCTTTACCTGCTTTACACCTGCTTTACCTGCTTTACACCTGCTTTACACCTGCTTTACATTTGCTTTACATATGTTTTACACCTTTTACATGTTTAAATCTGCTCATTATAAACATCTGGTTTTGTAGTTTGTTACCATCTGCTTTACATCTGTTTAACATCTGTTTTACACATTTTGAACATTTTTACACCTATTTTATATATTTTATAACTGCCAGGAACAGCCTGTTTATTACAGACATCTGGTCTCTGGTTAGTTTCCATGTTCTTCTCTTGTGTTACTGTTCTGTTCCTCTGAGAACGTTAGTGCCGAGCTCTCAGGCGAGGATCTGTGCAGGATCATCAACTCTGTTAACCTTTTAAGGCCAAAAATGTTAAAGAAGTCATGTGTGTGTGTGTGTTTTTTTTGTTGTTGTTTGTTTGTTGTTTTTAACAGCTTATTTAACTATAAAAGTGTAAGGTATCAAGATGCTTTAAACTACACATAAAACCTAAAGAGAGCCAGAACATTTACTGCCTGCAGGCTTCAGAGTGTCTCATATCTTTTATGGCTTGGTCAAAGGTTTAAGATCTTGAAGGTTGCATCCGGTTTGTAAAGTGAAAACGAACTTTAGGGCACAAACGCACAACAGTCCTTTCAGAATAGTTCATGCATGTGCTAACAGTGGGCTAACAACACGACACAACACAACACAACACACAACACAATGCAACGCAA
>CM042535.1:39068300-39070800 GCA_023630585.1 Cranoglanis bouderius | reverse complement strand
AGTCTTCAACCTGCTGTCGTCTTATTTTACTGATTAGCTTTTAGCCTGCTGTTAGCATTCTGTGCTAATGAACACAGAGGAAGAGTCGTGTTAGCATTCTGAGTTCAGGACTGTATTTCACTGGCTGGTTTGAAGTGGGTGGGGCTTTATTCTGAGTAGATGACATCAGCTATATCCATGATGAGAGCGAGAGAGAGAGAGAGAGACAGAGAGAGAGACGGATAAAGAGTGAGACAGACAGCAGAGAGATAGAGAGGGAGGGAGAGAGAGAAAGTAATAGAGAGACAGACAGGGAGAGACAGACAGGGAGAGACAGATAGCACCTGAGCCACTCCAGGACACCACACCTCCTCCACGCTCACCCTCAGCACCGGAGCCCCTCAGGGCTGCGTCCTCAGCCCCCTGCTGTACTCCCTCTATACCAGTGACTGCACGGCCGAGCACGGCTCCAACTAGTTGGTGAAGTTTGCCGATAATACAGATGTGGAAGGCAGACTTAGAGGAAGTAGACGTCCTCTTCACATGGTGTCTCAATAACAATCTCTCCCTGAACGTCACCACGACTAAGGAGATGATTACTGATTGTGGGAGGAAGCAGGTGAGGAACTACAGCCCCCTGATGATCAACAGCAGCTTCAAATACCTAGACCACCTCACAGAAGACCTCTCTTGGACACACCCAGCGATGCAGGACCAGGGCCAGGAGAATTGTCAAAGACTTTCACATGTATGTAATATATATGTGTCAAATAAAGAACCTTGAACCTACTTACGTAATTTATATATTTCACATTGAATTTTACATAGAAGTGTATTTTTCTCTGCAGTCCTGATCCACTCATCTCTTTCTCTTCTCTCTATCACTCCATTAAATCTTTAATTCCCTACAAACCCTGTAACCATGGAGACAGCTGGAGTAAACAGGAAATTAAGTGCATATAAATGCAGTGTGTTATCGTGGAAAAGGTCACCGTGGCGACGGGAGCCGATATAAACCCGATAACCACTTCAGGGCGGAGAACGGTAGAGAGAAGAAAAAAAGAGTGGGGCAGCAGTTTGGGGGGTGGGGCAGGGATTGGGGGGGTGTGTTTGGGGACAGGTTGGGGGGAGGTTGGGGGGAGGGCTTGGTGTGGATGCATCCTAAATCACACCACCCCGTCACTTCATACAGTGCAGCTTAGGACATGGGCCAAATAAAGTATACCTGCACTGGAGCGAGTTCCTGAAAAAGTTCCTGAAATGGTTCCTGCAGGGGAACAGTATTTGTAAACAGACGTGTACACACTTACTTACACACTTACACACACACACACACACACACACACACACACACACACACACACACTTATACTCGTACACACTTACACACTTACACTCGTACACACTTACACACTTACACACTTACTTACACACACACACACACACACACACACACACACACTTATACCGTACACACTCACACTCACACACTGCCTCACACACTTACACACACACACACACACATCACTCTTACACACTCCACACCTCCACACTCCACACTCACACCTCCACACACACACTCTTACACACTCCACACCTCCACCTCCTCCTCTTACACATACACTCCACACACTCCACACACACTCTCACACACTCACACACTCCTCACACTTACACACTCACACACTCACACACTCACACCTCTTACACACTCACACTCCACACACACACACACACACACACACACACACACACACACACACACTTATACTGTGACACACTTACACACTTACACTCTTACACACTCACACACTTTACACACTCTTACTTACACACACACACACACACACACTTACACTCTTACACACACACACTCACACTTACACACTTACACACACACACACACACTCACACACTCACACTCTTACACACTTACACATTTACACTCTTACACACTCACACACACACTCACACACTCACACTCTTACACACTCACACACTCACACACTCACACTCCACACACTCACACTCTCACACACCTCACACTCTCACACACTCACACTCACACTCCACACTCCTCACACTCTCACACTCACACTCACACACTCACACTCACACTCACACTCACACTCTTACACACTCACACACTCACACTCTTACACACTCACACTCTACACACTCACACACTCACACACTCACACTCTTACACACTCACACACTCACACACTCACACTCTTACACACTCACACACTCACACACTCACACTCTCACACACTCACACACTCACACTCACACACTCACACTCACACTCTCACACACTCACACTCACACTCTCACACACTCACACACTCACACTCACACACTCACACTCACACACTCACACACTCACACTCACACACTTACTAAATCTACCAGAGTAGATTTAATTTATTCAGAGCTCTGAGAACTGATTGAGGTGTAAACGGTCATTTCAGCGTCTCGTCTTAAACACTGCAGAACTTGACGTGTGGTGTTTTGTGTG
>CM042535.1:39060800-39063300 GCA_023630585.1 Cranoglanis bouderius | reverse complement strand
ACCGATGGGCGTGTTTGAGTGAGACAGATGGGCGTGTCTGAGTGGGACAGATGGGCATGTCTGAGTGAGACAGATGGGCGTGTCTGAGTGAGACAGATGGGCGTGTCTGAGTGCGACCGATAGGCGTGTCTGAGTGAGACCGATAGGCGTGTCTGAGTGAGACAGATGGGCGTGTCTGAGTGGGACAGATGGGCGTGTCTGAGTGAGACAGATGGGCGTGTCTGAGTGGGACAGATGGGCGTATCTGAGTGCGACCGATAGGCGTGTTTGAGTGAGACAGATGGGCGTGTCTGAGTGGGACAGATGGGCGTGTCTGAGTGGGACAGATGGGCGTGTCTGAGTGAGACATATGGGCGTATCTGAGTGGGACAGATGGGCGTGTCTGAGTGAGACAGATGGGCGTGTCTGAGTGGGACAGATGGGCGTGTCTGAGTGGGACAGATGGGCGTGTCTGAGTGAGACAGATGGGCGTGTCTGAGTGGGACAGATGGGCGTATCTGAGTGCGACCGATGGGCGTGTTTGAGTGAGACAGATGGGCGTGTCTGAGTGAGACAGATGGGCGTGTCTGAGTGGGACAGATGGGCGTGTCTGAGTGAGACAGATGGGCGTGTCTGTGTGAGACAGATGGGCGTGTCTGAATGAGACAGATGGGCCTGTCTGAGTGAGACAGACGGGCGTATCTGAGTGAGACAGACGGGCGTGTCTGAGTGAGACAGACGGGCATGTCTGAGTGAGACAGACGGGCTTGTCTGAGTGGGACAGATGGGCATATCTGAGTGTGACCAATAGGCGTGTCTGAGTGAGACAGATGGGCGTGTCTGAGTGGGACAGATGGGCGTGTCTGAGTGGGACAGATGGGCGTATCTGAGTGAGACAGATGGGCATGTCTGAGTGAGACAGATGGGCATGTCTGAGTGAGACAGATGGGTGTGTCTGAGTGAGACAGATGGGCGTGTCTGAGTGGGACAGATGGGCGTGTCTGAGTGAGACAGATGGGCGTGTCTGAGTGGGACAGATGGGCGTGTCTGAGTGCGACCGATAGGTGTGTTTGAGTGAGACAGATGGGCATGTCTGAGTGGGACAGATGGGCATGTCTGAGTGAGACAGATGGGCGTGTCTGAGTGAGACAGATGGGCGTGTCTGAGTGCGACCGATAGGCGTGTCTGAGTGAGACCGATAGGCGTGTCTGAGTGAGACAGATGGGCGTGTCTGAGTGGGACAGATGGGCGTGTCTGAGTGAGACAGATGGGCGTGTCTGAGTGGGACAGATGGGCGTATCTGAGTGCGACCGATAGGCGTGTTTGAGTGAGACAGATGGGCGTGTCTGTCTGAGTGGGACAGATGGGCATGTCTGAGTGGGACAGATGGGCGTATCTGAGTGAGACAGATGGGCGTGTCTGAGTGAGACAGATGGGCGTGTCTGAGTGGGACAGATGGGCATGTCTGAGTGCGACCGATAGGCGTGTTTGAGTGAGACAGATGGGCATGTCTGAGTGGGACAGATGGGCATGCCTGAGTGAGACAGATGGGTGTGTCTGAGTGAGACAGATGGGCGTGTCTGAGTGAGACAGATGGGCATGTCTGAGTTGTGGCTGTAACAGTTAGTGTAGTGGGCGGGCTTTGGGATGACACTATGACAAAAGGGTATAGAGTTTACAATTTGCATATTCATGAATACTTCCTGGTATTCTTTATATAGAGAAGCTCATTTGCTGTTTTTGCTTGTTTCTGTCTTTTTGTCCAATCAGCAGCCAGCTGTTCAGTAAGAAGGAGCAGCTGACTGTAACACAGGAGGAGGTGGATACTGTCAGAATATCAGAGAAATAATTCATTTTCACTTCTTCTTCTTCTTCTTCTCAGAGTTTCTGTTCCCACCCAGTGAACACTTTTTATTCTCTCACACACACACACACACACACACACACACACACACACACACACACACTAGACTCGCTTCAGAAACACAGATCAGTCAGTTAATGTGTGAAATTCCTTCTTCTAGAAAATACATGCTTGTTAATGGTTTGCAATGACACCTTCAGAGGGACTCTAAAACACAGCTATCAGGTGTGTGTGTGTGTGTGTGTGTGTGTGTGTGTGTGTGTGTGTGTGTGTGTGTGTGTGTGTGTTTTCTCACACTAAAGCTCCAGATATCATCACTTTACACACTGAGAGAGAATGTTCTGTGTGAACTCCACCTCCAGGAGCAGAGGCTTAGCAGCAGTGGGATACGTGCTAATCTCCTTTTTACTTTTTCCCTCTTTTCTTTTTTTCCCTCTTCTTCTCCCCGTGGAACAGATAATACAGTGTCTCCTGGAAGCGTCAGTACAGCAGTGATGCATCACACAGGAACTGGCCATCTGCCGGAAAAGCCTGACGGTGGACCCTCTGAACACCCAGCGGGTAGAAACGCACGAACCCCACCGTGCCGTGCAATCTGCTGACGAAGCGCACAGCCGAGGACGAGGTGGAAGCCTAATTAAACATCTTCGAACAGAT
>CM042535.1:39038300-39045800 GCA_023630585.1 Cranoglanis bouderius | reverse complement strand
TGTCTATGGTGGCATATTAATGTCTACAGAATTACATTAGTGTCTATAGTGTCATATCAATGTCTATAGAGTTATAGTAGCATCTATAGCATCAGCATAATGTCTGTAGTATCATATTAATGTCTACAGAACTGCATTAATGTCTACAGAGTTAAATTAGTGTCTATAGTGTTATATTAATGTCCATAGAGTTACATTAATGTCTATATTAATGTCTGTTAATTGTCATGCAATTCAATATTTTAATTCAATGTTTTAACTTAATTGGATTGCAATAATTAAGTTTCAATTACGTTTGAAATTTCACATTTTAGGTGTTAAGTCAGCCCTCTCCAAGTTCATATTGCAGGTTAATTTAGACAAAAGCATTTTTACACTAATCATTTCTTCTGAACTAATTCAAAACTATCTGGATTTGACCTTATAAAAGTTGATTAAATAACGCAGGTATTAATTTACTCTCAGCACTGCTTAATCAACTCACATTCATTATGATGTCTAATACAGTCTGCATTATAATCTTACTCACACTGAAATTCTAGAAATGCACATGCAGAGAAATACAATTAAACGTGTATAAAGAAAATGAGAGGCCTGTTTTTTACTCACCTCTCCAGATAAGACACTGCCATTGGATATGATGTCCGGTTGCTGGTCAGTAAGAAGGACAGCGGCAGCTCCACGTGTAGTGTTGCTGTGCTCCGTGTCCGTGGTGCTGCGTGACGGGCTGCAACACGGCTGCAGGAACATCAGGTCAGTGGTGTTGGCAGACTCGCGTGTGAGGCACACCTGGTAGCAGTGGTGATGGTGTTGATGAAGGTGAGTGCCGAATGCACCGCTGCCCCCGGTCCCGGATTCCTCCACAGGTACCTGCGCTGCCGTTTTGCTTTGCACCAGCACAATATCCGACTTGGTAAGCTTCTTCTGCCGTCCACGTGACCGACGACCACAACATGAGCTACAACAGGAGCAGCAATCTCCTGTCAGGCATGTGAGTGCATTGAATTTTTTGTCCTTCCGGCGGCACCGCACAGCCAGCACGATCATGGCGAGTAGAAATACAGATGACACAGAACCAAGCGCCACAAGGAGCACAAGCGTCATCTCTGGTGCTCCCTCATCAGACCTGGCTGAGCCTCGAGCCCCGCCTCGTGCTCCTCTACCTTCCTTCTCCCCTCCTTCCTCATCCAGGGTCACTGCAGCTCCGTCCACGAGCACCACATCAATGCGGGCAGAGCAGGAGAGCGGTGGCTGCCCGTGGTCCCTCACCTCGATCAGCAGCTCGTAGGCACGAGGATGTAACTGTGACTGCAGCGATGAGTCCCGCTTCCCGCCAGTCACTCGGCGTGCAGTGCGCAATTCACCACTCCTCCAGTCCATGCGGAACAGGCCGAGGTCGTTTCCATGTGCAATGCTGTACGAGAGACGTGCGTTTTCACCATCGTCCGCATCTGTGGAGATCACGCGTGTCACCAGGTAGCCCGGCTCCGCCGATTGGGGCAAAGGGGCGCGTGCTGCTGTACCGTTTTTGCCCAGTGGTGCGATCACGGATGGTGCGTTGTCATTCTGGTCCACTACAATCACCCGCACAGTGGCGTTTGTCATAAGCCCGGGCGTACCACAGTCTGTTGCACGGGCTATAAAGCTAAACTCCCTGATTTGCTCGTGATCGTAGCTGCGTAGTGCATACACGTAGCCGTTCTCCGCGTTGATGGACACGTATGTCAGCACAGACATGCCCTGGATCTCACGCTCCTCTATAGAGTAAGTTACACGTGCATTCTCGCCAGCGTCCGCATCCGTCGCGGTCACAGCATAGATATACGCACCGGGCACGTTGTTCTCGGTCACGTGCACCTCATAGACGGCCTGTGCAAAACGTGGCGCGTTGTCATTCTCGTCTGCCACACGCACGCGGATGGACTTGCTGGTGGTCAGTGGTGGAGTGCCGTTATCTCGTACTACGACTGTAAGCGTGTATGACTCCACATGCTCACGGTCCAGCGCTCCGTCCGTCACCACGGTGTAGTAGTTCTTCAGTGGGGAAGGCTTGAGCTTGAAGGGCGGAGCATCTTCACTCTCTCCTCCACCGAGAAGCTCACAGGTAACACGCCCATTTTCACCTGAGTCTCTGTCAGAGACGCTAAGCATGGCGACCACAGTGCCAGGAGTCGCACGTTCACTAACAGACTCCGTCACAGTGCTGAAACCGATCTCGGGTGCATTATCGTTTACATCCACGAGCTTGAGCAGGACCTTACAATGTGCCGGGACTGCGTTTGGCCCCATGTCTCGGGCCTGGACGTGAATTTGATGCGTGTTGCTCTCCTCATAATCCACCTCCCCTATGATTTCCACACGGCCAGTGCGTGCATCAACGGCAAACAGTTCACGTACACGTGGTGGGTTATGACTGCTAAGCGTGTACACCACCTCCCCATTAGCGCCCTCGTCTGCATCAGTGGCGTTTAGCTGGATGACGAGCGTGCCCACGGGGGAGTTCTCCCGCAGCGTGACAGAGTACACAGACTGGTCGAAGATGGGCGGATTGTCATTTGAATCCAGCACGGTAACCACCAGCAGCGCGGTTCCAGTCCTCTGAGGTTGTCCTCCATCTACGGCTGTGAGCACGTATCGGTGCATTGCCTGCTTCTCACGATCTAACGGTTTTTCCAGCACCAGCTCAGCGTACCGGCTCCCGTCACCTTGCGTTTGTACATCCAGGCGGAAGTGCTCATTGCTGGTGATGGCGTATGCACTCAGCGAGTTTGTGCCTACGTCTGGGTCAAAGGCACCGTCTACCGGGAAGCGTGTTCCAGGCGTGGCACTCTCACTGATCTCCACAGCGATGTCGGCGCGTGGAAAACGTGGTGCATTGTCATTCACATCCAACACCTCTGTCTCTACACGGAAGAGCTCGAGCGGCTCCTCAAGGAACATCTCCAGGTGTAAGAGGCATGGAGTACTCCTGCCACACAGCTCCTCTCGGTCCACACGCTCACGCACCACCAGTGCTCCGCTCTCCAGGTCCACCTCGAGCAGTGCCGGAGGTGGAGATGTGCGCGGCGAGCTGGGGACCGGCACCGTCTGGAAGCGGCGCGCAGACAGCTTGGTGACGTCTAACCCCAGGTCCTCAGCCACGTTACCCACCACTGTGCCCCGCTCCTGCTCCTCCAGCACCGTGTAGCGCAACTGCGCATGTGCTCCAGCCAAAAGTGCCATTAATAACCAAATCATCACCATCGTTCCCAAAAAAATCTAAAAAGTTATGTATAAAAAAACAAACACTGTGGGGTTTTTTTTAGTTATTTATTCATCCCTCGCTCTCTCTTCTTTTTCTCTTTTACAAACGTGCAGAAAGGTGCTCCGGCGCGCGCCCCGAGCTCCAAACGCTCCACACCGCATCCCGCTGACAGCGCGTGCAACGCACATATCCGTTATAGGCACGTATAACAGGTACATAATACAAACAAGACAAAAACAACACAAACTCCTCGACGGTGCGCGTGTAAACTCCACATAGAGGAAATATAGATAATCCGGCACGCGGGTTTCTGCTTTTCTTCTCTCAATCTTCTTTTTTCTTTTCTTTCTTTTTAAAATTTTTTTAAATTTCTTTAATTGCAGAATAAATCCAAATCTTTCTTTTTCTTCCACGCGCTCTTCATTAATTCTTATTAATGTCCCCTGTTATTTCTCTCTCTTTCTCTCCGACTCTGTAATTGCGGAGTGAATGAATCTCCCTCTCTCTCCCTCTCTCCCTCTCTCCACTCTGCTGCGCTCTCTGAGCTCTGAGCTCTGCCTCTACTTCTCTTCCCTTTTTGCGCACAGAACCCCGCCCACATTAACCAATGGGAAGGCTGAAACCCGGAGCAGATCGCGTGCTGATTGGACAGCCTTCATGTCAATCAGAAATCCTCCTGCCAGCTGCTTCTCACAATTCTGAGTTGCCAATTTGGGAATGTCGCGTTATTACGTTTATTTATTTTCTTTTATTTAAGTTCGGACGAAAGGATTTGATATGAAATGAGTTTGTTGAGATGAATGATATAACACGATTAAGATGAAGAATGAGAAAGTCTAAATAATATTTATTCTTATAAAATAAAGGTGCCATTACCCCCTAACCACCCCCACCGCCGGAGTGATGGCTTTTATTTACTGACACTGTTTCAGTTCCCAAAAGAACCTCCTGATGAATGGTTCCTGAAACACTCATCAGAGACGGAACGGTGGATCGGTGGCTCACAAAAAAAACATAAGGTCAGTAAACACAGTGAAAATTATTATTTTTTAAATCTAAAAATAAAAAAGGAAATTATTATTTAATTATTAAGGCACTTAAAGGTCCTTTAGGGAATTAAACTGGTTCCTCCACGGTACTGCTGTAAAGCTCTTCTCCTGTCAGTGTTTATTTTAATACTGCGTGCGAGTCCTGTCTCGGGCTGATTATAAACACCTGGCAACCCCATCAGTCCGCGCAGACCGGAGCATGAATCCCCGATTTTTACCAAAATGCTTAAAGAATGAAAGTCTGACAGTTGAGCACATGCACGCACACAATATTAGGAGCATTGAAAAAAACACATGGAGAGTTTTATCCTCCCCGCGTGCATGCATGGTGCATAATAGTGACTTCTGATTTAATTTCACCCAGAAATCATTTACAAACTAAATGTTAATGAGGCCATATTTGGTATGAGGTTTATATTTGCAGAGGCGATACCGAGGGAATGAAGAGAGGAAGAGAAAAATGATGGAGAGGAAGACAGGAAGAGAGGAACGGCGCGCGCGGCTCAGTTCGGGCTGTTTAGTATGCAGCGCGCGGTGTGGGGAGCGCGAGCGCGGGGGAATGAGAGAGAGAGAGAGAGAGAGAGAGAGAGAGAGCGAACCGGTCCCGGAAAATACGAGACATTTTTATTGTCTTCATTTTGGCCGAACAGATACAGGCCCCGTGTGTGTGTGTGTGTGTGTGTGTGTTAAACTCCCGTTAACAAGTCTCACACCCATCTCACTCCATCCATCTAACCCTCCGTGAGTGTGAGTGTGTGTGCGTGTGGCTGTAATCCGTCTCCGAGCCTCATCTGCCCTCTAGCGGACGAACAGGAGCGCGAGAAAGCGAGAGTCCCGACATAAAGTGTCCACAAAGAACTCTTTTATCACGTGTCAAGTGCACTTATTATATAGGCAGAATGAAATCCTTAATGTAATGTAGTGCCCTACATTAAGTGTGGAAGCCTTTATTCTATAGACATATCTAGTGCACTTCTGTGTAAATAGGGCACTACATAGAGTCTTACATACCTATATAGCATGAAAATAAAGGAAGTAGAAAGCTGCATCCTAAATGGATGCCAATTTGAGAAGAATGCACTACATCAGAAGTACCCTATGGACATGTGGTGCACTATATAGGGTACAGAGTTCATTATGTTCCCTTTAATGTAGTGCACATATAGAGTGCACATATAGAGTGTACATATAGAGTGTATATATAGAGTGTACATATAGAGTGCACATATAGAGTGTATATATAGAGTGTACATATAGTGTATATATAGAGCGTACATATAGAGTGTATATATAGAGTGCACATATAGAGTGTATATATAGAGTGTGCATATAGAGTGCATATGTAGAGTGTGCATATATAGTGTATATACAGAGTGCACATATAGAGTGCACATATAGAGTGTATATATAGAGTGTACATATAGAGTGTATATATAGAGTGTACATATAGAGTGTATACATATATCGTGTACATATATCGTGTATATATAGAGTGTACATATAGAGTGTATATATAGAGTGTGCATATAGAGTGCATATGTAGAGTGTGCATATATAGTGTATATACAGAGTGCACATATAGAGTGCACATATAGAGTGTATATATAGAGTGTACATATAGAGTGTATATATAGAGTGTACATATAGAGTGTATACATATATCGTGTACATATATCGTGTATATATAGCGTGTACATATCGAGTGTACATATAGAGTGTATATATAGAGTGTACATATATCGTGTACATATAGAGTGTATATATAGAGTGTACATATAGAGTGTATATATAGAGTGTGCATATATAGTGTATATACAGATTGTACATATAGAGTGTATATATAGTGTGCATATAGAGTGTATATATAGAGTGTGAATATAGAGTGTATATATAGACTGAGCATATAGAGTGCACATATAGAGTGTACATATAGAGTGTATATATAGAGTGTACATATATCGTGTACATATAGAGTGTATATATATCGTGTACATATAGAGTGCATATATAGAGTGTACATATATCGTGTACATATAGAGTGTACATATAGAGTGTATATGTAGCGTGTACATATAGAGTGTATATATAGAGTGTACATATAGAGTGCACATATAGAGTGTATATATAGAGTGTACATATAGTGTATATATAGAGTGTACATATAGAGTGTATATATAGAGTGTACATATAGAGTGTATATATAGAGTGCACATATAGAGTGTATATATAGAGTGTACATATAGTGTATATATAGAGTGTACATATAGAGTGTGCATATATAGTGTATATACAGAGTGCACATATAGAGTGCACATATAGAGTGTATATATAAAGTGTACATATAGAGTGTATATATAGAGTGTACATATAGAGTGTATATATAGAGTGCACATATAGAGTGTATATATAGAGTGTATATATAGAGTGTGCATAAAGAGTGCATATATAGAGTGTGCATATATAGTGTATATACAGATTGTACATATAGAGTGTATATATAGTGTGCATATAGAGTGAGCATATAGAGTGTATATATAGTGTGAAAATAGAGTGTATATATAGACTGAGCATATAGAGTGCACATATAGAGTGTACATATAGAGTGTGTGTATATATATTGTACATATATCATGTACATATATATAGTGTACATATAAAGTGTACATATATATAGTGTACATATAGAGTGTACATATAGAGTGTACATATATTGTGTACATATAGAGTGTATATATACAGTGTACATATAGCATGTACATATAGAGTGTATATATAGAGTGAGCATATAGAGTGCACATATAGAGTGTACATATAGAGTGTGTGTATATATATTGTACATATATCATGTACATATATATAGTGTACATATAAAGTGTACATATATATAGTGTACATATAGAGTGTACATATAGAGTGTACATATATTGTGTACATATAGAGTGTATATATACAGTGTACATATAGCATGTACATATATCGTGTACATATAGAGTGTATATATAGAGTGTATACATATATCGTGTACATATATCGTGTATATATAGAGTGTACATATATTGTGTACATATAGAGTGTATATATAGAGTGTACATATATCGTGTACATATAGAGTGTATATATATCGTGTACATATAGAGTGCATATATAGAGTGTATACATATATCGTGTACATATATCGTGTATATATAGAGTGTACATATATTGTGT
>CM042535.1:39018300-39023300 GCA_023630585.1 Cranoglanis bouderius | reverse complement strand
CTTTAATAAATAAATTGTAATTGTTAGTAAATTGCTGTGGTATAAGAGGAATAAAACACTTGGGGACGTGCTGTTAAAGTAAAATAATCAACTAACACATGCACACACTAACAAGCGTTTATTAATTACTTTGATTGGAAGACATCAGATTCATTATCAGATGTTTATCTATAAACAGTAAATGTCTAATTTTAAATAAATGATTCTTAAATAATAATCAACTTGGTGGACTGAGTTGTGTACATCAGGTGTAACCATTACACAATGTGTCGCACAACATTTGTGTGTGTGTGTGTGTGTGTGTGTGTGTGTGTGTGTGTGTGTGTGTGTGTGTGTGTGTGTGTGTGTGTGTGATGCAATTCGACAGACTGCAGGGCAAATTTGTGTATAAAGGAGAAAGAACTACAAACTTTATTTTAGACGTGATGAAACCCAAAGCAACATGAACTTGTATATTAATTAAATTTCACCCCAAATGACCCAAATCTGTTTTAGACATATTTATGAATATTATCTTTTTTTAAGTTTATTTATCTATTTTTTAAAAATAACCCAGACACACGACATGATCAAACACGACAAATAACACACCAAAGCAAACATAACACAGCTTGAAGCCTTGCATGGTAAATTTTATAAGTATAAAATGTTCGGAGTTCAAAGCGGGAACAGTGCGGAGTTCGGCCAGCTCCCCTTAATATTCTTAATATTCTCAATGTTCAAATATTCAAATACTCAGGCGTAAAAATCTGGCAGCAGCGGATTCTGAACCTCCCACACACTGCACTCCAAAACACTGCAAGAAAAATAAAAAGCTGGAATCCAGCTCAGTCTGAAGCCTCGTGCCTTTACACATTAATTTAAATAATTTATTTCGTTTATTTAAATCTTGGGAAGCACATTGAGGGCGAGCGCTCGTTTAAAACGGTGCCCTTCTACAGCAGCAAAATCTACATAATACCATTACAGTCATTAAAAAAGCCACAAGGAGCAGAATCCAATCTGTGCACAAAAAAGCTGTTAAAGAAACAGAATCCAATCTGAATCCAGTTGTGCTTTTATTTCACCTGGATTCCAATCTAAGCAAAGAGATACTAAAAAAAAAAAAAAGATCAGAATCTAGTGTAAACAAGAAGTTCTTAAAGGAGTAAAAATCTAATCCAAGCACAGAGCTGTTAAATTAGAATAGTTTACCTTGACCAATCAGGTTTCAGCACCATGATTAGACTTGTTAACTCCTCCCACAGCAGTTTCATTCCTGGTCTTGGGTATGTGGTAGGGTCAGGTCTATTGATTACTCCAGGTTATTGCTTCAGCTGAAGACAAAAATCTCCAGTAGTTCCTGTTGGTGTTGAGGAGTGAGGTTGAGGGATAGTTCTATCCTCTTTCAGGAGATCATGCTGTCCTACACAGATGTCAAACCAGAGTGGGCAGAACCTGGCTTGATGCATTTCATATTCATAGTATACCTGTTCTCTGTGACCGCCTCACTGGGTTTATTTTCTCTGAGATCATAGAGGTCAGGTGGCTGGGGACTTGCAGGTGGTATCGGGTATTAGGAGCAGGAACCATTCCCATAGTGTTACTGACGAGACCCTCAACCATCTGCTGCACATGTTTAGCCATGTCATACAGTTAGAGCTGTTGGTCCCAAGTGTTCTTAGCAGGAGACCTGGTATGGATCAGGGTTCTCCTTTCATCACAGGCACCTTCTTCAGCAGTGCATGAAGCAGTTGTAAATAAATCAGACATGGGGGTTAGTGACAGAGGGTCTTCAGCTTCTGGGTCTGTGTCATTGTCCTCCTCATTGTAAGCCAGTAGGACTACATGTGGGAATGTTCACGGTCCATCAGCAGGCCAGCAAACCCTATAAAGTTGTGTACTAGGAACAAAGGGTCTCGATGGCTATTTGACTCACCTGCAAGTAGCACTGTCCCCATGCACACACATGATATTGAGGGTTCCAAGTCACCTTTCATCAGTGTGACTCCTGAGTTCAACACCATGTGTGACCCCATGTAACTGGCAACGCCATGCGCGGTCGGTGCGCCGGTCAACGCCGTGCGCGGTCGGTCCGCCGGTCAACGCCATGCGCGGTCGGTCCGCCGGTCAACGCCGTGCGCGGTCGGTGCGCCGGTCAACGCCCGTCTTGTGATCGGTGCGCCCGGTCAACGCCGTCTTGTGATCGGTCCGCGGTCAACGCCGTCTTGTGGTCGGTCCGCCGGTCAACGCCCGTCTGATCGGGTGCGCCGGTCAACGCCATGCGCGGTCGGTCGCCGGTCGCCGGTGCGTTGGTCAATGCCATGTGTGATCCCATGTGTAAAGGCCAATACCTTGTGTTGGATTGTGTTGACCACGTCTTGGTGGTCAACGCCGTGCGCGGTCAGTAAGGTGGTCAACACCATGTGCGACACTGCATCATGACCAATACCTTGTGCGACCCCATGTAACGGTCAACGCCATGTGCGGTCAGTACAACAGCATGTGCGACCCATATGAGAGAGACCGACAGACAGACAGACAGACAGACAGACAGAGTGACAGGATCCTGCAGGAGTTTCACTTTTTCTAATATTGTAGGCAAATTTTGCTGATGTGTAAAACACCACACTCCAGTCTGACTGTGGGATTGTCAACACTGTGTGTGTGTGTGTGTGTGTGTGTGTGTGTGTGTGTGTGTGTGTGTGTGTGTGTGTGTGTGTGTGTGCGCATGCACTGTAGGTGCTTTATACTTCCTCAGACAGAAAGAAATGAGGAGGTTGAAAAGGAGAGTGTGGATGATTGTGTTTAAATAGAGGAGAGATGGATTGAAGGCTCTGTGAATGGACTGATGAATGGATGGACAGACAGATGATTAGATGGGTGAATGTAAGGACAAAGGTCGATGGATGGATTGAAGGATAGGAGGACAGCAAGGTGGATGGATGGATGGATAGGCAGATGGATGGATAGGCAGATGGACAGATGGATGTCTAGGCAGATGGACTGATAGATGGATGGATGGATGAACAGACATGTAGATCCTGTGCTTTTCGTTCTGCTGTCTGTGGTGTTGGCAGAAATGTTGTGGGCTCTTCATGTGCCTGACATCACCTCTCTCTCTCTCTCTCTCTCTCTCTCTCTCTCCCTCTCTCTCTCTCTCTCTCTCTCTCTCTTGCTCAGTCTCCCTCTCCCTCTCTCTCTCTCTCTCTCTCTCTCTCTCTCTCTCTCTCTCTCTCTCTCTGTCTCTCTCTCTGTCTCTCTCTCTGTCTCTCTCTCTCTCTCTCTCTCTCTCTCTCTCTCTCTCTCTCTCTCTCTCTCTCTCTCGCTCGGTCTCGGTCTCTATAAATCTACAGTATATCTCTATTTAGTGCTCTGTGTGTTTCTCTCAAACTCCTACATGTGTTTTTGAATCTGAGAGATCTGTGCTTTGTGTGAGAGAGAGAGAAAGAAAAAGAAGGAGTAAGTGAGAAACAAAAGAGTATGTAAAAGAAAGAAACAGAGGAATAACGAGTGTGAAAATGAGCTGAGAGACTCAGAGCCTGTGGCAGTGTGGGGGTGTTTTCTCTCTCTCTCTCTCTCTCTCTCTCTCTCTCTCTCTCTCGTATTCATTTTATCCAGAATATTTAAAATCCTTTCTTTCCTTGTTCTTTGACTGACAGTAATGGAAGCGGCTCTTCACTATTCCACTGAGAGAAGGAGGCTTACAGATTAGAGCAACACACACACACACACACACACACACACACACACACACACACACACACACACACACACACACACACACACTCACTCTCTCTCTCTCTCTCTAGTCTGCCCTCTATTCAGCTTTGTGATTGACCTCTTTCTCTTTCTCTCTGTGTGTTATGGATGAAAGAAGGTACAACTCCTTTTGCAGAAACTTGTGTTAACAACTTTAATGAAGCTTCTGTTAAAAAGTCTGTGTTTGGCGTGGTTAAATGTGAGGTTTCACACTTGGGCAGGAGGGACGTGAGAGAGACTGCGTGAATTTGTCCATGTCATTAAAACGTTTGTACATATTGTTAACATGACCGGGTTCCTCTGCACCATATTTCTAAATATCGGCTGCATAATTCTCCTGAGCTCTTTTACTGTTAAACATTCAAGGCATTGCGGGACGCTCGGCCCCGAGCTATAGGGCCGCGGGACACTCGGCCCCGAGCTATAGAGCCGCGGTACGCTCGGCCCCGAGCTGTAGAGCCGCGGGACGCTCGGCCCCGAGCTATAGGGCCGCGGGACGCTCGGCCCCGAGCTATAGGGCCGCGGTACGCTCGGCCCCGAGCTATAGGGCCGCGGTACGCTCGGCCCCGAGCTATAGGGCCGCGGGACGCTCGGCCCCGAGCTATAGGGCCGCGGGACGCTCGGCCCCGAGCTATAGGGCCGCGGGACGCTCTGTCCCCGAGCTATAGGGCCGCGGGACGCTCTGTCCCCGAGCTATAGGGCCGCGGGACGCTAGTTGCAGATCCATATAAATTGTCAGCTAGAGGAAGAGGAAGGGTAAAGGGAGGGTGTAGTGCACACTTGGCATTAGTGAGCTCATAAAAGCACAAAGCGACAGATTGAAACTTTTGACTCTTGAGACGTTCTCACATTTCCTCACGTCTCATGTTCCTTTACTCTGATTGGCTGTATAAAGTTTGTGACTTTCATGTTTGACGTTGGTGGCACCTGCTGACAGAACTCAATGGGAAACTTTGAAGAAGAAAGTTGAGATGTTAATCAGAGAACCTGTCAACTTCAAACACTTGATTTTTACACACACACACACACACACACACACACACACACACACACACACACACACACACAACCCACACTACTTAACAAGACCCTCTGGGTGAAAATGCGCAGTGCATGTGTGTGAGCTCTGTCTGTTCATTAGCAACGAGAATTTTGATGTTTCTGTGTCTGTTTCAGTCCCTCGTTTTTTTGGGTTTTTTTTTTCCAGAGCTCTGTAATAGGAGCCGGTGAAATCCTCCACTTTCCTCTGACCCACAGCA
>CM042535.1:39000800-39005800 GCA_023630585.1 Cranoglanis bouderius | reverse complement strand
GGGGGTATGTGTCAGTGCAGACAGGGTGGTGTGTAGGTAGGACAGTGAGACAGTGTGTAGACACAGGAGGTGGACAGAGGCAGGCAAAATGATCACCAGATGTGGTGTGTGATGGTGACACATTGTTTATGGGTGCATAGGTAGACAGGTGCAGAGGTGGTGAGGGTAGGTGGTGCAGATTATAGGTGTGTGTGTACTCAGGTGGTGTACGGGTGGGTAGGTATATATATTTATAGAGATATATTGTATATATATATATATTGTATATATATATATATATATACTATTTATATATATATATGTATATATATATATATATATGTATATATATATATATTTATATGTAAAAAAAGTGTATATATGTGGTGTGTAGGGTAGGTATATAGGGTAGACATGTGTATGTGGTAGGCAGGTGATGACTGTGGGTATAGGTATATTATGTGGGGACAGGGTAGGGTGGTGAGACAGAGACTGTAAAGTAGGGTGTATAGAGACTATCAGTGGTGGAGAAAGTAGGTGTGTGGCATATGTATAGAGGGTGGTATAAGGCAGGTAGAGGGCAGGGGTGTGTGAGGCAGGAGGCAGGCAGGCAGAGGCAGTGCAGAGAGGCAGGTGCAGGGCAGGTGGAGGTGGGACAGGCGGAGGCAGACAGGAGGTGGGTGAGAGGAGGCAGATGAGGGGGGCAGGAGGGGCAGAGGTGGTGAGGCAGAGGCAGACAGACAGAGGGGTGGTGGTGAGGTGAGACAGGAGGGACAGGTAGTAAGATGCAGACAGGAGGGTGGCAGACAGGAGGGTGCAGGTGGTGATGTGGTAGTGGCTGCAGAGGAAGACAGGTGGGGGGACAGAGACAGGACTAGGTGATGTGTGTATAGGTATTATATCAGATATGAGACAGGTAGACAGGAGACAGGTGAGAGACAGGGAGACAGGTATATGCATTATATAGGTAGTGTATAAGTGGTGGTGGGTGATATATATAGACGTGTATATGTGTATATACATTATATGGTATATGGAGATTGTATATACATATATGTATATACATATATAAGATTATGTTATAGTGTGGTGTGAGATATGTGTATGGTGATGGAGGTATATGAGATTGTAGAAGATGGACAGGGTATATAGGGTAGACATGTGTGTAGGTATGTGGAGGGTGAAGGGTGAGAGGGTAGTGGTAGGTAGAGTATGAGATGTGGGTAGGTAGGTAGGTATCCCTAGGAGGTATGTGGTGTGTAGGTCCAGGTAGGGAGGTAGACAGAGGTGGTGGTCCCTAGGGGGAGGTATCCCAGTGGAGGTAGACAGGCAGGAGGGAGGACTGTAGGGCAGGTGAGGTGGTGGTGGAGGTGAGGGGAGACAGAGACAGGGTGGGAGGTGGGTGTGTGTGCAGGTAGACTGAGACAGGGGTGTGTGTGTGGTAGACAGAGACAGAGACAGAGACAGGGTGGCAGAGACAGGGGAGACAGAGACAGGTGGTAGGTAGAGGGAGGGTGTGAGAGGGACAGGAGACAGGTGGGTAGTGAGGGTCCCAGGTGGTGGTGGTAGGCAGTGAGGGTGGGTGGTGATGTAGGAGGGTGTAGAGACAGGCAGGCAGGAGGCAGAGTAAGGTGGCAGGTGGCAGACAGGGAGGAGGTGTGTGTGTGTGTATGTGGTATGTGTGTGGTGTGTGTGTGTAGGAGGTGTGTGGTGTGTGTGTGTGGGTGTGTGTGGGTGTGTGTGGTGTGTGTGTGTGTGTGTGTGTGTGTGGTGTGTGTGTGTGTGGTGTGTGTGTGGTGTGTGTGTTTATGTGTGTGTGGTGGTGTGTGTTTATGTGTGTGTGGTGTGTGTGTTTATGTGTGTGTGGTGTGTGTGTTTATGTGTGTGTGGTGTGTGTGTTTATGTGTGTGTGGTGTGTGTGTTTAGGTGTGTGTGTGTGTGTGTTTAGGTGTGTGTGTGTGTGTGTGTGTGTGTGTGTGTGTGTGTGTGTGTGTGAGTGAGTGTGTGTGTGTGCATCAATGTGAGACAGACAAAAAAATCGGATAAAGACATTCTTGCTATCCGTCTTGCGTTTGTGATGGATGAACTTTTTTTTTACCTTTTACATTTTAAGACTCCTTCCTAAACGCAACTATTCATCACTGCAGCTAACACACACACACACACATGCACACACACACGCCCACACATACACACAAACGCACACACGCACACACACTCTTCTGAAATAACGTCCACTTTTCTACATCACAATTTACTGTGGAACAACTGCTATAATATTCATTATGTATGTGGTGTATGTGGTGTGTGTGTGTGTGTGTGTATGTGGTATGTGTGTGTGTATGTGGTATGTGTGTGTGTATGTGGTATGTGTGTGTGTATGTGGTATGTGTGTGTGTATGTGGTATGTGTGTGTGTGTGTGTGTGTGTGTGTGTGTGTGTATAAACAAATAAACAGATGCTGTAACATACTTGTGTGTAATACACACATTACAGGAGAATAGTCCACGCTGGGGTGGTGTGATAGCGGAGGACTGTGGTGTACACGTACAGGAGCAGCAGTAATGTAAGCCGTGTTGTTCACACACCCGAGCGTCACTTCACCTCCGAGTCAAAACATCAGGATTGAGTGGAAGTGTAGAGAAGCTGGGACACGGAACCGAGCTTTCAGTAGGTGTGAAGGTGACATGAGAGGATTTTAAAACTCGGACACTAACAGGAACAGGAAACCCTGTGCATAAGTACACCGTTACTGTACATGTGACACGATGTTACTGTACATGTGACACGACGTTACTGTACATGTGACACGACGTTACTGTACATGTGACACGACACACGTGTGTTCAGAGTGAAAAGAGTAAAAGAGCACGTAAAGGATTGATTTAAACGTGACTGATCTGGACGTGACGCAAAATATTAGCACACGACATCTTTCTTCAATATTTCTAATATTAATCTGTCAGATTAATGAAGGACACAGAAGAGGTTTGGTCACGACCCCTAGTTTGGGAATCCCTGAGTTAGTAACTGAAATGCATACGACACTGACGTGTGTGCGTGTGCGTGTGTGCGTGTGTGTGTGTGTGTGTGTGTGTGTGTGTGTGTGTGTGTGTGTGTGTGAGGATGTGTGTGTGTGTGTGTGTGTGAGGATGTTTGTGTTCATTTCTTTTTTAATTATTCATTAGTTCATCTTTTTATTCTCCACCCAGATCAGCTCTGAGCAATTTACAGTACAGAGTGGGAGGGAAATGGAGAAGAAAAACATAAACACAGAGAGAGAGAGAGAGAGAGAGAGAGACTTTGAGTTTGTTGAACATCTCATTCCAGATTTATTCCCCCTTTACTGTTATAATAAACTCCACTCTTCTGGGAAGGCTTTCCACTAGATTTTGGGGCGTGGCTGTGGGGATTAGTGTTCATTCAGCTACAAGAGCATTAGTGAGGTTGAGGTCAGGTGCTGATGTTGATGTGAGGAGGCTCCAGTTCCAGTTCATCCCAAAGGTGTTCAGTGGGGTTGAGGTCAGGGCTCTGTGCAGGACACTCCAGTTCTTCTTCCACCTTCTTCCAACCTTCACACACCATGTCTTCATGGAGCTCGCTTTGTGCACTTTGTGTCATGATGGAACAGGTTTGGGCCTCTTAGTTCCAGTGAAGGGAAACTGTAAAGCTACAGCGTACAGAGACGTTCTGTACAACTGTGTTCTTCTGAGATTGTGGGAAGAACCTCATATGGGTGTGATGGTCAGGAGTACAAATGAGTAAATCTGGAACCCTTAAGTGGTCTCACCTTATCCCATAACTACAGTACATCTACACGCTGGTGTTCCAGGTAGAACCCTTTTTATGAAAGAGAAGTTTATAAAGAAGCTTTAAAGGCAGTGAAGTGTGTCATTAGCTGTCCATGGTGCTGAAACACATGCACTCATCTGTGAGAAATGTGTTACTCAGTTCCTCCAGGATCTCACCATCCTGCGATCGCAGAGTTTAACGCAAAATCAAGCAAACGTCGCAATATTCGGACGAGCTGCAATTTTTTCAAAATTAATGCAGATTTTCTGCAGATTTGGGCAGAGATGCGTCATGTGACATCATCACGAAGCCCTCTTCGATTCACGTGTTTCGAACATCAGTACAGCTAGAAGGTCTCTTTTACCAGCAAAGATCACTGTGATGAAAGAGCGCGCACAAATATTTCACCAGTTCAAGTAGTTTTCTGGAAAAAAAAAAAGCACAAAAACTCTGCAAGTTGCATCACAAGAAGATCATTTGAAGATCATCATCATTTGAAGAAGAAAAAAAAAACCTCCATGAAATCCTGTAGGGACTGATGATGTCCTGAAACACTGCGGCTCTGGTGGAGTCACGTCATCAGGTGAGAGGAGCTTCCTGAAGAATTCCAGATTAAATCAAATGGGAACGGAGTTGTGACTGTTGACTGTAATGTTGCTTCACTTCATGATGGATGAGTCCTGGTTTATCAGATCGAAGTTGTCTTTGTTTGCTTTCTCTTTAACAGAAAGTGCTCCGGACTGAAAAATGTTCCTGTTCAGGAAAGGAAATGGAGGATAAACGTAGAAAGGTTTGGATGGAACAGTGGTGAGAATCTTCTCTCTCTCTCTAGCTGGTTTGTGGAGGAACTGAACCCACACACTGAGCAGGAGGGATCTCGCTAGCACTAACACCTGGTGTTTGAGTTTTGTAATAAAATAGTGACTGGATGGTGAAATATCTCCTCAGAGCCAGAAGATCCATCATATAAAGTCTCGTCTCGTTAGCTTCATGGTGCTACACGAGTCCTGGTTGTATTCTACAGGACGGTGTGTGTGTGTGTGTGTGTGTGTGTGTGTGTGTGTGTGTGTGTGTGTGTGTGTGTGTGTGTACGTTAATAGAGTTAGTTATTTAACTAGCCGTGTTTGGAACTGCGCGCGCACACACACACACACACACACACACACACACACACACACGTGTAGACGTGTCCGTGCGAGAGAGATACACACTCACACAGCTTCTCTTAA